>PVKS010019916.1:0-37660 GCA_004027875.1 Aplodontia rufa | reverse complement strand
CATATCGGAGCGCTTTGAATCCAAGCAGGAGCGTACTAAAGACCATATAGGCAAAGTCCCTACGGGGATAGAATTCTTTTTATTGTTCTTATGTAACTCCTCTCCCAAATGCTCCCATTGAGGGATATTCAGGAGCCCCTCTTCTAGAAACCAAGGGGCTACATTTTCTACTATTTGTAAAAACTTCCTTGCTGTGGAGAATTTCAAGGGTGTTCCATTAGCCTTTAGAAGAGACTTCAAAGGCCCCTCCATACTGATCCTAGATACCTCTGATCCCATGATTTATACCCTTCCTGGTATCCAGATTCTATACAGCTTATCAATGGCCGCTTTCCACGTGCCTAGTTTCACTTTAATTTGGCCGCTTTCCGCGCGCCTGATTTCAGTTAAACTGGACCGCTTTTCGCGTGCCCGGATAGTCGCAATACCGTGAACGTCAAGGCTGCCTTTTCCTTTTAAATTATTAATAATTTACCTCCTTTTAATTACTTACCTTAATGTTAACATTTGATTCCCGGGTTTCGGCACCACTTATCGCGTTCCCTCTGCCCGCAGAGAAGACGCGACACATGGTTGGGTTGGGAGAGCTTTATTTGGTCGACCTTCTTCTTCTTTCTCTCTCTTCCCTTCTCCAGGGAAGTTACAGTCACATATATAAAAACCTTTCTCCAACCAATCACATTGCTGTAATGAGGCATGCGCATGGACATAAAGCAGAGAATATACAGAGCATTCAGGAATCATGTGCTGGGCATGCAAGCTTTTGACCAATGAGAATTACTTCCTCATTTACACCACTTGTTTGCAATAAGGCCAGACCACACTGGGTCAGTGCCAGCCGCCATCTTAAGCAGCCTATCTCCAGGGCTGGGGTCCTGGACACCCCGACACTGAAGAAGAGAGGCAACTGCAAGGAAGCTGGGTATGTTTACAATATCCCATAGCTAGTTTAGAGTATTTGTTCAATTGACATAACCCATTTATCAATAGTTGTTAATTTTTAATTTATCATTAATTCTCAAAAGCATAGTCATTGTTTATTCAAAAGATATTAATAAAATCATTATTATTGTTAAAATCTATGCTTAAGTGTTTTGTTAAAACAATAATATAAGTATATTTACTACCTGTAGGATTTTTAAGTATTGTGAAGTAAATGAACACACATACATAATATAGTAAACCAGAAAAGTAATGTTAATTATAGGAAATTGCTTACGATTCTAAAATAAGAACATGGGAAGGATATTTAATCTTACAGGGAAGTAATAGAAAAAGCCTGCAGGGAGTGGTCACTTCTAAATTGAGAATAAAAGTTGGATAGAAAGGAACTAGGTAATGGGGTGAAGGAAAAATATCTTTTAAGTGAAAGGAATTGTGTATGTTGAGAGAATTTTGCTAATTCTGGAAAAGGAAATATTTCATCTTGACCAAAGGGTAGGGCTTCTACTAGCATCCAGAAAGGAAAGCAGAGAGGACAATATAAATGTTCCTGATACCAAACTGCAGATGTTAGTGTTAGCCTTAAAAGCAGTGGGTATTTCTACCAAGGGAACTCAGCTGTAGACAGGTGTTCTACCATCTTACAAGTGAGAACATAGTAGAGATAATGCATGCTATTGCTATTACAAATATAGGAGAGGATTCTGTTCTGTTATGTGTATTATGATTATGCCTGAAACTTTTTGTTTGTTTTGCGTCTGAGAAAATTTAGGAAAAGATAACAAATGTTAGCTAGAGTTGTTCTCTTTATTTGGTGAAAACACCAGAGGAATAGGTGTACTTAACCTAATTATGGATGGGATCTTTTCTATAATAACCTCCTTCCCAACTACTCTGGTTTTCATAGTCCCCAAAATGGAAAAAAAAATAGGTCCATTCCCCTTGCATATAACTTATTCACCCCAGCCTGACACATTTCAGTTCATCTGTTATTAAAAAAAAGCATGCAATTTTTATATATTATATCTTCCACATTTTTAGAATGTTTTAGGAGGACTTTTTGTTTTTCTTTCACTCTGGAGAAAGATAAAATATGTAAAACTGTCTAAGTTTTCATAAAGTTTTCTGGAGAATTTAAAAAGAACCTAATCAAGGGAACCGTACTTTGAACACTGTTTCTTCCTGACTTCATTTACAGAAGAGAAAAAAATCATAGAAGACGATGGTTGAACATCTGTCTATAGTTTTTCTGGTTCTGTACTAGATGTTTTATTTTAACTACCTTATTGAAACAAACAGTACTTTGCGTTTTGAGAGGAAGTCACAAAAAAAGACAGAATTAAGTCCATTTTTATAGGAGTACAATATAAAAGAATAGAAAAGTTCTTTAATACTTACATCTTGGGGTATGCATTTATTTTTCTTAGCATAGTTAGGCTGTGATAAACAAGTTTGTCTTCCTCTCCCGTTTCTCATGGATGTTTCTTTTCCACATTACAATGAGGGTGTGTGGTTCTCAGTCCCTATTCTTTTGAAGCAAGAGCCATTCGCAAACATCATCTAGCTTAGGCTCAAGGTCATTTCTACTGTTCTGGGCAAAACCAAGAAAATGTAAGCTTCTTGAGTATTGAGATTGGCAAGTTCCCCTAGGGCATCCATAGTTTTAGCAGCAGTCTGCCATTCTGATTCCTGTCACTCTTTTGAATTGTGGTCTCTGGAGACTCTCCCTACTTTCTAGTGAGTTCAGTCATACATTTAAAAGGATATTTATTATGTTCTTACAAACATTTCTAGGTGTTTTGAATTAAGAGGTTTTTGAGAATTTAGTTACAATATTGTCAGAAATAAACTCAGCAAGAATTGGAGGCTATTGATAACCTTCTGTTCTGCCATCTTTGTGGCATCCTTTATAAGCACTACTTGTAGATATTTTCCAACCGGGTCAGGTTTTGGGAGCTAGAACTAGTATTTATTTGTCTTTTTAATGTCTCAGTTTATATGAGCTTCACAGATCACATAGTCTGCACTAGCAAGATTTGATTTTTCTCAATTGCCTAGTTAACCAAAGATAACCACAGCTAGCAAAATAAATTCTAGAGGGAGAACGCTAAGAATTTAATTTTTTTTGACCTTATGATAATTATTTCCTTAGAGAAAACAGGGAAGAATTTTAATATTTTCTACTTGTCTGAATATCTTATCACATTCTATTTTAATATTAATTTTGATAGATTAATATTTATTAGTAGTGAGAATATTGATGAGGAATTCATATAGAAAAGAGAAGGGGAAGAGGTAGATATGAAGAGATGGCAAGGGCTTCATGCAGCAAATTGTGTTCATTTGTCTTATCTCCTTCCAATTAGTAATCACAGCCTGCAGCAGGAGTGTTGAGAATATGACAGATTCAGCATGTTTTCCCTTTGTGTGTTAGGGTTTGTTTTTTTTCCTTCTGTGCCCAAAACACCTGACAAGAACATCTTAGAGGAGGAAAATTTTATTTTGGGCTCATGATTTCAGAGGTATCAGTCCGTGGATGACCAACTTCTTTGCTCTGGGCATGAGATAAAGCTGAACATCATGATGGAAGGGCATGGCAGAGAAAAGCTGCTCAGCTCATGGCAGCCAGGAAGTGGAGACACAGGGACCCTGAGGATGCAGGCACAAGATAAAAATCCCTAAGAGCATACATCTGCTTCTTCCAGTCATATACCACCTGCCCATACTTAATATTCAGGAGTCTATTAAAATTATTAACCCATCAAATCGATTAATTCACTGATCACTTACAGCTCTCATAATCTAATCATTCACCTTCTGAGCATTCCTATAAAACCTAATACATGAGATTTTCAGGGAATATTAAATATTTACACCATAATATTTGTCAAGTACTTTTTATTAGTAAGATAACATCAATAAAATATTTTAAATGTATAAGAATGAACACTATACACAGGTACACACATATATATGCTTATATGGATTAAGATCGGGATTAGGTTAGATTAACATATTATACAAATCAATGGACAAAGTTCATGTTAGTAAAGCGTTTATGACTATACATAGTGATCCTGTCTAGCGAAGAAGTTAACATTATGATTCTTTTCACACTTTTGCAGGTACAGGAAAATCTCAGAATTCTTCCTATTTTTTTTTTTTACCCCACAGTTCCTTTCCTCTTTCCTTCCTTCCTTTACCAAAATCATCCTGGACTGAGTGCCCAACTATTATCATACTGAAGCCTATATATTGAAATCTTGGAGACTCAGTCACCACCTTTAGAGAACTGATCACACACTACCAGGATAGGCTGCTTCAGTTGAAGCTCAGGACACCTACTTCCTGCGACACACAGACATACCTGGTCCACTGACTCAGTTGCATCCACTGCCCTCTTAGCCATACTGCTGATTGTGTACAACCTGGTAATGTTCAAAGACAAATTCTAAATGATTTATGTGTCTAGTTATGGGCTTCAGATGTATTTCTGGATGCAAACACCCCTCCCTCCACACTGCTCTGAGATGGAGCTATTAACTGACACGTGTAAAGGCTACCCTTTGACATCACCTTGTACAGGGAGACATTACTACTTCTGCCCCTGCTACTAATTTAACATTTGCAAAATTTGATGATGTCCTATTTTTTTCTGATTAAAGTATCAGGGCACAGTAATATTTCCATCCACTGTCCACAGGAGAAGCATTAGGAGATCCTTCTTTCAGTGCTATTTTAGCTGTTGTCATATCTTACCTCTGTTAAAGTGGGATCTCATAAACATTATTTCTCTTCATCCTTCATGTGCACAGTCATTAATTCCAAAGCATTCTTATTATACTAGTGCATTCAGATAAGAATAGTCTTGTTTCTCCCAACAATGAGTTAGAATTAAGTCCTCACATCTTCCTCAATATACAAGCTTACCTTAACATCTCTTTTCATCTGAGATATTCTCACCACAAACCAAAAAGAAAACAGACATTTTCTCTTTTTCTCCAAGATAATGAATGCAAATTGATTAACTTACCTCAATTCCCTGAAAATCAGTGGAAATCTGTTTTTAATCAAAGCATTGGCTACCTACTGGTATTATAATTTCATAAGGAGATCATACAGATGAATTCCCACAGAAACAGAAAATCTCCAACATGACTAGTAGACAGGGTTGCTTGGCAAAGATTTGGCTGGGAAAGAAAAAGAAGACTGCAAAAAGAAAAAAAAAAGGTAAAATAAAAAAAGTTACCTCCTGTGGGAGAACAGTGTTGTAGAAGGCAGCTGCTCTATCTTCATATCTTTTCACCAGAAAGATCCCCCAGGAGAAAGAAATGAAACAGGTGATCAGTGCTAATCCCCTTGTTAACATACCTCTGAATAAATGAACTAATAGTATTTGCAACAAAGGAAGGATTCTTATCCACGGAATGGCCTTAGCAGGATGTCCATGATTAAATAATTACTTAAATAAACCCGTAATCTATGAGTGTCACTTAAATATATAACTCTCTGGGTATAAATTAGGTTTCTTTTTATAACTTAAAAATTACCCATTATAGGATAAATCCCACAAACCTCAATAGGAGAGTTCAGCTATTATTCTGTGCCAGAGAGCATGTGTACAATACTAAAAAGGAGGGCAAGGGGAACCACCACTGATGTTGCTAGGCCTCTTCCTGCCTTGTCTGTTTTTGATGCTTTGCATTCTTGAATTTATTACTGAAGCTCATACTTGGTATCTTCACTGATTCAAGTCAGCTTGATTTGAAAATGTAGATATCCTTGTATGCAAACTAGCTTGTTTGGGAACAAAGAATCAGAACAAAATAAATTTTAGATAGATAGGTAGAGATAATAGGTATATGGGGGGCAGTATTTTATTTTAATGAGAAAGATTCCATGATCATCAAAGCATTATATGAATGGCATTTTTGTTATACATTCATATATTCTGATTTATTATTTCATTATTCCAAGTTTATACATTAACTAAATGATATAGAATTCCAGGATTATTTGCTAAGAATAAAAGAAATCAAACTTTGTAATTTTTATAAAGTTTGGCCATCACTATATGACATTATTTTTAAAGATTAAAATCAAATATGTTATAATATTAACCTTGAGGTTTTAAAAAAGGTAGAGTATCATAAATATTTTGGCAAAGATATTTTGACCTAATTTGAAATACTGTTCTAAAAGTACCCACCCAGGCCCCATAATGATAAATGATGATACATTGTATGAGTAATTAAAGATTGTTTTGGCACTTGAAGTTTTATGGGATGATTCTGGGAAAGCATTTAGTTAAAGTGAAAAAACTAGGGAAATTAAAATACCCTTGCACCCTTCAAGACCTTCACTGAGTAACCTAAAAAAAATTTCCTGAATTCTATTCCAGGCACAGGTTCAACAACTTTGAAAATTTGGAGGACATGAGTAAATACACAGTACTTAAAAATAATGACTTTGGAATTGAGTATTCTTGAATTCAAATCTGGAGCAAATCAGCTAAATTCTATTGGAATAAAAAATATTAACCTCCCTTCACAATTTTCTACTTTGTAAAAGTTGAGATAATGAAATGACCCTTAAAAATGTGAGGAATAAAGTGAGATAATACATGAAGTTATTCTAGTTTATCTCCAACTTAGTAAAAAAATTAACAGCAATTGAATATGGTTGCCTTTAATCCACTGAAACTTCTTAACAGTAATAGGGAACTTTTAACCATGAAATAGCAATAAAAGCATATTGATGTGTTATATACAGCCATCCACCTCTCCCTGTGACCTCCTCTGAGTCTCAGCATAGTATTTTTTTCTGGCCACAGTGCTGTTTCTCAAGATGGACAAGTCATGCAGTGGTGGTAATGTTAGTGATCTCACCCTGTAGACAGGAGGAGCTGGTGTGTCATTTGAAACCCCTGTGCCAAACAGACTGAGCTCTAGATTACAATGTGGTGCCCCTAAAGTTGGGTAATGTACAATCTGTATAAAATCGCATATAGCCTTTGTCATTAGTTTTCCAACAAACTCATTTGTTTCAGGGAACCAAGACAGTGAGTCATGCCTCATAGCTTTCTGAACGGGCAGAATTTTAGTGTTATAGTACCACCATCTCCTCTGTTCCTGCCTTGAGACAATGCAGCTATTTCTTCCTAGTCTACTTGCATTGTGACAGAAGCTGGGCTCTAGAGGAATTTTCTAGAGGAATTTATTTATTTTCTTCCTTAAGATATAGTCTATAGATATGGAACTTTTTTTTCCTTTAAAAATTGAGAGTGAAGAGCTAAGCATGGTGGAACACACCTATAATCCCAGCAATTTGGGAGCTGAGACAGGAGGATCATTAGTTCAAAGCCAAACTCAACACCTTAGCAGGACCCTAGCTCAAAAAGCAAAAATTGAAAAGGGCCAGAAATATAGCTCAGTACCAAAAATTAAATAAATAAAATAAAAACTGAGAATGAAACATTTAATCACACTAGAACTTAAAATAACAAATATACTTCCAATGTTTATTTACCAGAAATAGGTCACTACTTAGGTTTTCATATCGTAGTCATTATATTCAATGGAAAAAACCTGATATTTGTTCCCAAAATGTAGCATACGCTGTTGTTATATTATTGATAATATGAATAGTCAATGGTATAAGACAAACTAGATACATTAGAGCAAAGTTAGAAGATATGAATACTAATGGGTCTAACCAACTATTACGGAAATGAAATGTTCTTTGGGAGACTGACTGAGTCTGAGCGGGATTTGGGTGGTGGGTATTTGAACACCGTAGGCCAAGTTTGGATATCAGTACCCAGTCGGCATTTGCATCATCCTGAGCCTTAAAGAAACCATTGTGAAACCATTTAAAAGAAAAATTAGAATTCCCAAATCTCTTAAGAAACTTAAATGGAATAAATATACGTGGACTCCCTGTTTCCACATCACCATCAATTCTTCTAATAGCTTGTGAGTTATAAGTGTAGCGGGACATGACATTTTTCTCTGATGCAATAAATTAATTATGAAAGTATATGATTGATACAAATGGAAGCTTTCCTAATTAGACAATGATGAGAATTGAATGAAGGATAATGCATGACAAGTGTACCATTATAAGGTTGTATTTCTGTTGAGGGATTTAAGTAATTTATACTTGTTATTTATAAGATATTAAAAAGCCTCAAGGTAGAAATACAAATCTACATTCATGTATTTCTCTTGAATTATCAGGTATAGTGTTTTCATGGAAATTTTAAGGTATATAATATGTGTAATGTGGACTACAATAGTTGTCTGAATAATATATTACTTAGGTAGTTGTCATAAATTATTTTCTTTGAAATAAGGTAAAGTATATGTTATACATATACTTTATGTGTATGCTATATACTTTATATGTTATACATAAATAAAGTATATGTTATACATATAAAAAGATAGTAAATGACCAAGTGATCTATTCTTACAGAGCACATTGATCTCACTGAAATCACAGAATAAAATAACTTTTAATTTTGGAAAATGGTGGGTATTGAACTAAAACTTTTATGCTTTGTACAGTTTTAGCTTGCAAAGTACTTTCAAGTTACTAAAATCTTTATATTAAAATGCTTCATGAAATGTCTATGATAGAGCAATGTCTCACAGGTCAGATCAACTTATCTCCAGATGAGATGATTTCTTTACTTCAGAAAATAGAGCCGTTTTCCTAGTAAGAAATGGCAGCCCAAGCCTGAGTTTCACATATGATTTCACACAGTAAAGAAGTGAGTTACAGTTAGATTTCAGGATTAGCCCAAAGATGATGTGTGAATAGTACACATTACCAGAGATCAGAAGACCTGTATGCTAATCCTCCCTGTGATTTGCTAAAGAATGAGAATGCTGTGCTATGAAGAATGAAACAGCTCAGGTCTCTGACTTAGCAACCCAATGCGATCAGAGGAGTGAGGACCTATACAGGGGACCCCCCTCTAGGATTTGCAGAGTGGGAAAATAGATTCCCTCACATTCTGTCTTCTGCTCAGTAAAGAGATAAAAAGATATCTGCTTGTTATCCTTAACCCTGGCATAAAAATTTTTACTATATTTAATAAAATGATTCGGTGAACTGGATGGTTTGTATTTACCAAGCATATATCAGGAATGGCTACCACAGGATCCCTGTCTACCTCTAGGCACCCTTGGATACTGTGACCTCTCAAGGTTTCTCTCAGGTCCATTATTTAAGAATTTAATTTTCCTTTCCACTTCAATACTGTCCCAGGTACACTTGCCTTTCCAGTTTATTTCCTCTTGATTTCTTCATTTTCTTAGATGCATTTTGATTTCTATATCCAATTTCTTTGGAAAATCAATAGCTTGTTAAAGAAGACATTGTTATCTGAAAGGGCAGGGCTAACACCAACTCAAGAAATTGTTGTGCTAACTTGGTCTGTAAATAATATCTAGATTCTCCTCTTCCTTTCAAAACGGGCCAAGGTCTTCCCTGGCACACATGAGTATGCAAGTTCAAACCCCAGCACCACATACACAACAAAGTCTCAGAGCATCAAAAAAAAAACCACATGAAAAACTGAATAAAAATTGCTTCTCTCTTTCTCTCTCTTTCTCTGTCCCCTCTTGCTAAAAACCAAAGAAACAAACAAAAGAAAAAACAAAATGATCCAAGGATCCAAATCAATAACACAAAGAAAAATGTTTTGTATAAAGATTTTTCAGAGAGAGGGACAGTGAGAGAGACAGAGAAAGAGAGAAACAACTTTATTTAGTTTTTCACATGGCTTTAGTTGCTTCAACACTTAGCTGTGTACGTGGTGCTGGGGTTTGAACCCGGGTCCTCGTGCTTGCCAGGCAAGTGCTGAAACCGCTGAGCCACCGCTCCAGCCCCAAGAAAAATGTTTTGGATGGTGACAAAGAACAGGAGAGGAAAGAAGAATGAGGCAGTTTTAAAAACTCTGTAAGAGGAAGTGTGATCAAAGTATGTCATTTGTGTGTTTGAATATGCCATAATGAAACTCATTATTCTGTATAATTAAACTAATAAAATAATTTAGAAAGAAAAACACCAGAAGAGATTGTTTTAGACAATTAAAAAGCTAGTTTTTACTGTAGTTTTCTTTTTGAGATAAAGGATTGAAAATATTAAAACATTGTTTAATAAGTGAATGCAGTCCTCTCTAACATGAGGAGCCTTGTAGGGTGAAGTCGCTAAAGAATCTTTTAAAATGTCTCCTTTGAAGCTATATTTCCTAGGAAATGTTGCTTTCAGAAAAAAGTCTATAAAAGTACATGACTTGGAAATAACAGTACTACAATTTTGTCTTATTATTAATGAAAATAATAGTAGAAGAATAGGGAAAACAGATGAGCAGAAGTGTCTTTCTTCTCAGAGATGACTCCTGAGTACCATCCCAGAAATTGTTCCCCTGGGAAAAGAATAAACTAGATAAATGCACAGCAGGTATTCTGATCAACTACTCTAACTTCTTTTTAAATTTTTATTTTTTATTTAATATAGCTTGAATGCTCTTCCATATCTTAAATATGGTTCTACAAAATGACTGTTAATTGCTTCAACATTACTTGGGTTGTGCCAACATTTATATAGCTACTTATAGATGATTGCAGGAGGAGGATGAAGTTAGGAATGACATAAGGGGAGGAGTATGGGTGCAGAGACACTAAGAGGAAGATATAGGATAGGAAGAAGGTAGAGTGCAAAAGCAGAGAGAATAATTGGGAAACAAACCCAAAGAACATGTTTGGGTCTAAGCTCACCAGCTGTCCTGAGGCAAACCTTACCCAATTTGTCATATGAGTTCAGTGTTCACTGTCTACTTGAATCTCTCAGTGTATTGATTAAGATGCTGGCAAATTAGAAAATGTCCTGTCTTTCGAAACAGAGAGGTTACTGTTCAGTCACTTAGCAACTTTCTGTATTGGGTTGTGTCGCTGACCACTTTGGTTTCTTCTCTGTGGATTGGAGACAACTGAATTTATCTTGTATGGTACCTGCAAGTTTTAATTTAGTTGGGTTTAGTATATGTCAAGTTAGTACATATAGAGTGTGTGTGTGTGTGTGTGTGTGTGTGTGTGTGTGTGTGTATATATATATATATATATATATATAGCTTAGTATATGTCAAGTGTATGAAAACTAATAGGTCCTTGGTAAGCAATCAGTGTATATTCAGTAAGCTATGTGAAATAGTCATTTATGTAGATCTCAAAAGTCTTATGTTGCCAGTTTTATGTGGTTCAATCTTTCCCTTTTTTTTTCTTTTTTTAATGAGCTGGGAAATCATAGACAAACATTGAAGACAACATCACTTCAGTCCTGTGCTCAGACCCTGCTCCTACTATATTGTCTCTGAGCCAGACCTCCCTGCACATTTCCCATCCACCACGTAAATGATTACCTTCTTTGTTAGTCAGCTTTCATTGCTGTGACAAAAATGACTAATAAGAACAATTTGGAGGAGAAAAAGTTTATTTTGGGCTCCTGGTTTCACAGGTTCAGTCCAACTCCATTGCTCTAGCCCTGAGATGAGGGAGAACATTGTGGTGGTAAAAGGGTGTGACAGAGGATGCTCAGCTCATGGCAGCCAGGAAGCAGAGCAAAAGACCATCAGAGCCAAGGAAAAGACATAATTCCCATGGGAACACTCCTAAGCACCTGCCTTTTCCAGTCATGACCCATCTGCCTACAGATTTACCACTCAGTAGTTCATTCAAATTATCAATCCATCAAATGGATCATTCTGTTGATTCAGTTACAGTTCTCACAGTCTGATCATTTCACCTGTGAATATCCCTGCCTTGCTTAAGGTGAACTTCTGTGGGGACACCCCCTTATCAAAACTGTAACCCTTTCTAATCACTCTAAGATCCCTTAAGGTCCCATCTAGGAATATTTTTTCCATTGCAAGGTGATTAGGCTTCTCAACAAGCTCTGAGTAACCTTCATTGCACTCATTGTACCACAATTAAAAGTAGGGTCTTTTTCTCCCCCTCTTCTTTTCGCCATATGGCTGAGGGGATTTCATTTCATTTAAACTCAATTTAAATTATCAGGAGTAAGGACAGCTGCACTCCCAGGGAACAAATTGTTACCCCTTCTGATAACAGGAAACTGACCGGTGTTTACGTGGAGCTTGCACATATGCCATCACCCACATCTTGCAGTTTCTTTTCATTCAGCCTGCCGTTTTCATGCTTTTGCATATGTTTGTCCCTCTGTTGACAACACCTTTTTTTTCCTATTCATTGGAAAAACTCCTATTCCTCGTGCCCAAAGCAGCTCATATGTCCTGCATTTTTAATCTTTTCCTAAATTCCCCAGGTAGATGCACCCACACTACTCCGTGCATCCTCTATACCTTCAATATACATCACCTTAGCAATTGCACACTATATTTGGGTCTGTTGCCCTATTGAATTGTGAGCTAATTAAAAGCAGGAACCATACCTTTACACTGGAGTGTTTCCGATTACTGTCCCAATAACTGAAACTTAATAGTCACTCCCCAAATATTTCATAGACTAATTAGGTAAACAAACCAATCTCTTTCAGGGCCCAAAGACAGATTAAGTTTTCGCTATGTTTTGTTTTTTTTCTTTTAATATTAACTATCTTTCCTCCTTTCCTTTCTCTGACTATTCCATTCTTTTCAATTCAGTGTTTAAAAATTACAATGTACTTCCCTGTTTAGAAGCTTATGGGGATTTTGAAGATGCTGATTTGCATAGGTACACAGAGTGAAAAAATAATCACACACAAAAATGAATAGACTCCTTGGCATCTTTCAATTGTCTGCTATATTATCTCCCTTAATATAAGATGCCTTAGAGTCTGCACATTTTCCTGATAAGAATAACTGCTGTCATATTTTTTGTTTCAATTTGTATATTTTAAAGGCATTTGCTATTAGCAGTAATTAGATGTATAAGAACCTTCCTGAGCAAAGTAGATAGTCACAGCTAATTCATAAAGAATTAATGATGGTAGCTAAATTGCCTTATAGATTTGCACTTGGGGTAGGGTTAAATTGCCAAATAATTTAAGTATGCTTAAAATAAATGTAATATTTAATGCATGTCATGGTTTTATTGAATTCATAATAATTGTGAAATTTTCTTAATATTGTTCCAAATGAGTAGTTGTATAAAATCACTTTAAAGTAAATAAGCTAATGATATGATAACCCTAGAAGAGGGAATAATAACATTATCCATTTATAGAAAGCTTCTTATTATAATTATAATTTTTTTATTTCTTCCTTCTAATGTATATACATTTTAAACCAGGTTATTCCTCTGTAGATATTAGTCATTTTAGAAAATAACTTTTTGAGTCATTATGGTATTGACATAACTGAAGCAATGATTTCCTAGTAAACTTGATGTGTTAGCATATATTTTTATATATGCTTGTGTGTTTTTCAAAATGTATGCAGTTTTCCCTCAAAGTGGTTTACACACTGAGAGACTAGGTTTAATTATTTTAATTCTTATTGGATAGAAGTTACAGTTGATTTACAAGGAACATCTGAGATGTGACTTTATAACAAGAGGGATGTCCAAAGTTAAGTTGCTAAATGAGCAAAATTTAAAGAGAAATGGAGTCCTTTTCTACAGGATTTAAGGTTTCCTTTACAAAATTTGGATCTGCACTGCAGATAACTACCTGATTTATAGAACACAAACATTTCAGTAAAGAAGATTCAAATTCTTTTTGCATACTGATCCTACTTTTATGCTGTTTTATAAAGCCAAAGAAGTAAATGAAATACAGTGCATTTACACACTTTACCTACCACAAGCCAAATTTTGTACTGGTACTAACACATGTTGTTGTGCATACCTCAAAATTGGGTGCCTATTGGGGTAAAAAGAAGGATATCTATGAGTATTTGTATTTCCTTCTTTTATTTTTGCAATTTTAGCAATAAAAGCTCAACACCTTAGCTGCTTGAAAATTTTCTTAAGACATGACTTTGGAACCAGAGTACCCTACAAACAGAAGGAAATGAAACCTTTGCTACAGGGCAATCTACTGGACCCCAGGATCAGATTATCACTTGTTTTCACTGCATTAAGGCACAGGGCAGTTTCTGGAACACAAAGAATGCATAATAATTATTGAGTGGTAGAATTAATGAATAAATCACTTTATAGAGACACACTTTCCACAGCTGATACTGAGTATGGTTTCCTTCTTTGTTGGCTATATTGAGTTCTTATTTCTTTGTTCTCCTATGACACTTCCTTCACAAGTGTGGCTCCCTCTTGACAATCAGCAGAGTAACTTTCCAAACTTGTATCCTACACATTCGTATTATGCTCTAGAAAACAGATTTTTCAGCCCATCTAGCTGTTACCTAGACCCTCTGGTTTTTGTATTACTAATTTCTTCTCTTAAGACCAGAAATATTTAACTCTCAAGTGTGTCAATACAAAATGTTCTTCTCTACATGTCCTCTCTCCATCTTCCAAGAAATTTACTTGAAGACATGGATGGTCATGAACAATAATTTTTGTTTCAATAATTTGAAGTTTATTTCATTTCAGTTTTCAGCATTCCCAGAGTATATTCCAATGGAAATGATGAATGTAGATTTCTTCAGCTGGAGTGTGTAGTAATAATAAGGTTAGGGGAAAGATTATTTTCGTGTCTTATATTAAGTGATCCAAGGAAAGCTTCATGTATAATCTTTTCTCTCAGGCTGTACTTCCTTATGTCGTGTCACTATCTGTACCAAAGTACTTACAATAATATATTTATTCTATTTCTTTCAAATACTCAGTAAATATTAACTCTCACTTTAATTATAGGAGACTCTTTACTAGAAAATATAATTTCCTATTAAAAACTAGCAATAAAATTTACTTTCAAATTTTACAAATACTATTTCAGCTTTGAAGAGACTACCTAAATTTATTAGGCAAAATTTTCATGGAGAGAGGAAACTGCCTGATTAGCAATGCACAAAATAGACAAGCAGGGAATTAACTGGAAAAGAACTGGAATGCATTATTCATTTTTAGGCTGCATATCATCTTAAGACATTCACTATTTTCTTTAAAGCAGACACTGGAAACTATCTCAGAGAAAAGAGGGGTTGAAACTGGCTTACAGTGGAACATAGCACTATAATTTACTAAGCAGAGTGATTTTGTGCATTATGTACAGTTATCAGTTAACACATTGATAACCTGTTGGTTAGTTATTCTGTAAAATGAGGACTTTATCTTTCACTCAAATGTTAACACTCTAAATTTTCAGGAAATTTCTAATAATTCAAGTATATTTCCATTGAGAAACAATCTGTATCAAAGTAGTAAGTCCTCTAGGTTGTCATAATTTGTACCATTCCCTAATGTGTTCATAGCATTGGAATGAAGTGACACATAGCAAGTATCAATTAGAATAGTGTTAGAGAAAAGTGAATATACACAACACTCATGTATCTGTGAAAAGTGAGTAGGCTGTCCATCGTTTACTCATCATCTTTAGAGTGATCTTATGTGGTCTCCCTTGCTTCTGTACCTCAGGCTTTGATTGTGAGCAGTGGCCTCTGAATTCTGTTCCTCCAGGACTTTGAACAATTGTATAAAGTTCTGGTTACCTGTATTTAAAAAAAATAAAAATTGACATTCATGTATTCCGAGAATTCTGATTAACATATATTTATACTTGGAGGAATTATAGGGAAATAAAACATCAAATATGAGAATTTGAGATTGGTTCAATGTTTTGAAGATTATAATTGAAATCACTGCTTTGCTAGTGGAAAAATGAGATTCTGATACTTAGTGCATGCAGTAGGAAAAAAAACCAAGTATCTAATTATCATCTGTGGTTGCCAGAATGAAGCAATTATGAAAGAAAAGATGTGGAAGACTATTTTTTTCTCTGTTTTGCAATAGGTGGAATGATGGGCTGAATAGTTCAGACTGCACTATAAAGCTTGTGTTAAGGCCTCAGATCATAGCAGGCAGTAGAGAGTTAATTTGACTGCCATATAAAAAAACTTTAATTTCATCTACTTTAGCAACTTTGCAGGGGAGGGGCAGTTGAAACTTTTGAAAACTAAATCCAAAATTGTATACAGCAAATAGCTAAATTATAATGTAAGTTGAAGTCATATACTTTTCCTCGCTCTTAAGAAATTTAAAGTAGTCCTGAAGCAGTGGCTCAGGAGTTATGGCATTTGTCTGGCATGTGTAAGGGTATGAGTGCAAACCCCAGTACCACATATTCAAGGAAGTATCAGAGCAACAAAGGCCAAATGAAAAACTAAATAAAATGGATTCTCTCTTTCTTTCTGTCTCTCTCACTGTCCCTCTCTCTTTAAAAAACAATAAAAAAGAAATTTAAGGCATTTATCAGAAAAGAATAGAATTTTGAGAATTGGATAATATATGGGTAGATTTTGAAGAATAATATGAGCTCAAAATCCTAAATCCCACTGAATTTTATTTGATAATAAATGTTGAATCTAATTCCATCAATGATGTTGAACCAACTTTTACCTATAAACCTTGCTTTGATACAAGTTATTATTTTCTCTGCAGTAGGGAAATATGTAGATTGATTGAGAAGGAGTAACAGTAACAAATGTGTGTATATACACACATATATATATGTATTTATTTGTATTTATATGTATGATACATATGTAAGGTAGCATGTATGTGTGTATATATAATGTGGGTGGAGGCAAAAACCATGGCAATATATAAGGATGTATTTCAAACTATTATTAAGCCATGGATAGAGGAAAATAGTCTGGGTTTAATTTAACAGTAGTATATTCAATAAAAATTCTTGACTCAATGCATTAATTTGACAACCAAGGGTGATTTTAATATTTTGCTTGACAGGTTATCTAAAACATGGACTCAATAGTGTTTCATAAAATGAAGTTGATTTTTGCAGAAATACCTTGGTTTTCTGTAGAGAAATGAACCTAAAGATCTAGGGAAAAGACTGCTAAAATTGATTTCTTATAGGAGGCCAGCTTATACACTCTAACTATGTCCCCCTGGAGAACCCAGAGAATTCTCCTTCATTAAAGTGTGGAGGGACTGACAGCATGTTTGTAAATTAGTATTATAGTACCACTCTTCAAGACAGGCATTGTAGGCATCATAGTGTGAAACAGCTATTGCAATGGATGCATTGATTTAAATGGAGATGCTATAAGCACAGAGGGGCTGAGGGCATATAGCAGCAATTAAATCTCCAGAAACAAGAGAACATTATTACCCACGTGGACAGCAATAGAAATGCAGTGGAATGCTTTGGCTCAGATATATTCTATATTAGCAAATTAAACATAATGTTCTTAGGACTAATACAGTTTGGAAACCTATTATAATCTTACTTTATATAAACAAATAAAAAATGACAAATCTCTAGAACTTAAATGACACAACAAAGAGTTATAAACTTTTTCCCAATTCTCAAACCTGAGACAATTCTCAGAACATAAATCAATGAATGAAGGGGAAGATGAATTTCCTTTTTGGTAGAGTATTATAATACTTCCAAAGTAACTAGCATAAATATTCACCATCTTCCTATAGAGGATCTTGTGGCCAATTAAAGAGGACTGAGCACTTGAGGAAAGCAAAATAATCATATTTTATTAGATCACTAGATACTAGCTCTGATCTAACCAAATTGTCTTCAAATGCCATAGAAGTCTACCATTCAAAGTTAAAATTTAGGGACCTGATGTTAAAAATGTACATTCCCCTGGATCCCTGGGCCTATAGATTCATCTGTTTTATGTTTTCTTTTTTTCTTAGGGACAAAAAGAGAGAGAGAGAGAGGGAGGGAATCAATTTTATTTAGTTTGTCATGTGGCTTTCATTGCTTAGATACTTCATTGCATATGTGGTGCTGGGATTCAAACTTGCATCCTCACACATGCCAGGCAAGCACTGTAACTCCTGAGCCACTGCTCCAGTTCCTCATCTGATTATTTCTTTATCTAGTTCTAGAAAAGTTAGCCAAGACTATATCAACTCTCTATAATTAATAGAGACTGATATCATTGTGCCATTTTCCAGAGCGTAAGTTTGATATGATGAATGTTGACTTAATGCTGTTTGTACCTGGTCACCAACAGGTAAAAATTATATAATTCATAATAAGACACTTCATAACAAGAGAGAAACTCATGAAAATTCAAATATTAAAATTTGGTAAATTTATAGTAAATAGTCTGTTAAACTGGGGCTTATTAGTAGTCTCCCAGAAATTAAAATTATATGACCTACCATTAAGATAGAGGCACAACACTTAGTAGGCATTTTGCTTTCTAAAGGCAACATGTCCTATATTTGAATATGTTCTTTCAACCATTTTATAAAATAATTTATAATCCTGTAGCTTTAACTAAGTCCCATTTTTATTTTGGGTCTCAAAACAAAGTAACACTTTGCAACTAGTCTAAATTGCTCTTAGTTTCTAATTTGAAAACTATCATCTAATAAATCCAATAGCACTTCATGTTTCCTGTCCCTAGCATTGAATTACAGATACTGGTATGGAAATTTTGACAAATCCTTAAAATCAGAGCACAATGAAGTAACCCCAGTCACCAGAGTTTTAGAGAAAAGTTATATTCTCCTATACAGAAAAATAGTTCCTTTTGAGAAACAGTCTATGCCTTGCTACTGAACACTCATGTGGACTACATTTTTAAAAACTGAGATACATGTAACCTGAGCTACTTATAATTTAGAGGATGAATCAAAGCCATAAACTGAGGCATGAACAATAACATTCAATTAAGTGGAAATGATTTGCATAAATATATATACACATAAAAAACTATATATAAAGATAGATACATGAAGACTAGTAATTTTCATAAAGAAATGACCCAATCTTCCATGATACATACTTTTGCTGCATAATATCTCTGCATCAACCCACATCATATGACCTCATCAAAGGTTCCTTATGATTATAAAGAGGAAAAAAATATGACCTGTTTGACAGACAGCTGTGAATGTTATATTGCAACAATATTAAAGCAGATAATCTCAGCGTTAAAGCTTCACTCAGAGGCAACTCTAAAAACCAATGAAGAAGGGAATCCCATCAAATGGGCCTAATTTGTGCCATGCATCTCATCATTTTCTTTAGATAAAACAAGATAAAATATGTCCAAATAATTAGAACTAAATTAATTTGTAATGAAAAAATTAAATATTACAAAATAAATAGAAATACATTCTGTGTTGATGCATTAGAATAATTAATTTTGCAAAAATGGGCTTCTCAGAGTGTTTTATATATTCAGTGTAATGTTTAACAAAATTCTAATGGCATTTTTTTTCACAGAAATAGAAAAAAAGTTATAAAATTCGTATGAGACAAAAAAAAAAGTCCCTGGATAGTCAAAGCAATTTTGAATAAAATAACAAAGCACAGAAAAATTATACTACTTGATTTCGAAATATACTAAAAAGTTGTTGGGATCAAAACAGCATTTCCTAACATAATTGACACATAACAATGGAACAGAGCCCAGAATTAGACCCAGGCATTTACTGATCCTCAAGAATGCTCAATGGGAATGGATGATCTTCTCTATATCTTGTGTTGGGAAAACTGAATATCAATATGTAGAATAATTAAATTAGACCCTTATTTCATGCTATATACAATAGTCAACTCAAAATGGAATAAGGACTTACACATAAGATCTGAAATTGTAAAATTACTGGAAGAAAACAGAAAAGGCATGTTGATATGGTTTAAGTAAAATTTTTGGGATATGATTCTAAAAACACAGACAACAGAAGTGAAAATCAGCCAATGGGACTGTATAAATTTAGAAAACATCTATACAACAGAACAAATAAATGCTTCAAAGAGCCAACCTATAGAGTCAGAGAAAATACATACAAAACATACACTTCATAAAGGGTTAATACTCAAAATATATAAGGAAATTTTAAAAAGTTCAATAGTACAAAAGCAAACCAACTAAAATTATCTGAATAAACAAGTTTCAAAATAAAACATGCAAATGGACAATAGTTGTATTGAAAGATACTGAATAACACTAATCATCAGGGAAATGCAAATTAAAACCATAATGAGGCCTGTTAGAATAGCTTTATCACAATATGAGTGATAACAAGAGTTGGTAAGGATAAGGACAGATGTGAATCCTTGCATACTATATGGGCGGGGATGTAAAATAGTATCACCATTGTGAAAAACACTGTGGCAGTTATTCAAAAACTAAAAATAAAATTGCCGTGTGATCTAGCAATCTTACTTCTGGAAATGAATCATCTTCCACCTTCACATTAAGAAAAAGAAACATGATGAAGAGATATTTTCATCCCCATGTTTATTTCTGTGAGAACAATGGCCAATATGGAATTCTTTGTCTATTGACAGACCAATGAATAAATAGTATCCATATATACAATATCCACATATATGTGTAAAATATATATAATATAGATATATATATATATATATCCATTCCCAGAGGAACATTATTCAACTTTAAAAAGAGGGAAATACCATCATTTATGACAATATAGATGAACCTGAAGGACACCATGCTAAGTGAATAAAGCCAAGCATGAAAAGGCAAATAATCCATAATTTTACTTTTAGGTGGAATATGAAAATGTAAATTGTAAAAATATACATATATAAAAATGTTGAACTCACAGAAGCAGAGAGTAGAATGGTGTTTAAAAGACGTTGGGGCACTGGATAAAATGGGACGATGTTGGTCAAAGGATGAAAAGTTTGAGTAAGGATGAATAAGTTGTAGAGATCAATTGTATACCATAGTGAATTAACAATAATGGGTTACATATTTGAAATTTGCTAAGAGAATAGATCTTAACTTTTTCATCACAAAAATAAATGTCAGTTGTTTTAATGAACTAGATTTAATCATTTCACAATGTATACATAAATAAAAACATCACATCATACACTGTAAATATACATTTTATGCATTTATTATATTTTACTAAATCTGGAAATAAATTAATTTTCATGAAAGAACAAAGACACTTTGCCTAACCCAAGGTCACAAATATAAATACATAAATACTAGGCAATAATACAAGCTTAGAAAGCATATGATCAGAAAATCGGTGAAGGCTTACATAAATGGACCTCTTGGAATGGCAGAGAATGAAGATCTCTGTATCCTACTTGAACATTCAACACAGGCATCCTCTGTGAATGTGGAAAAACTGAACAGCTTTGTTCAACACATCCATGAACAAATGGTCAATGGCAGTAGGACTGGAGGTTCACTCATGAGACATACATACCTTAAAAAGGATTTTCCAGTAACCACTACATAAGTATTGCCCATCTGCTAATGTCAGAACCCAAAGCTGAACCCCTATAACAACATTATCCCCAGAGCAGGGGAGTACCTGTTACCTGAGGACAAGTCACTACACTGCTCCCCTTGCATCACGGAAGTGGCCTCAACTTGTCCTAACTGGAATAGATTCTTAACTCTGTTTGTAGATTTGCCTTCTCTGTCCCACATTATGTTGTCAGCACTTACTGAAAGCTTTGTTTACAGTCAAGGTCTCCTGTACAACACTGTTTTGGATCAATGTACTCATTTATCAACAAAAGAATTAACAGAATGTGCTTAGGCTACTTCAATTTATTCCTGTATTATATGAGTTCTAAACCAGTGTCCTAGTTGCAGCAGGTGATGAAGGCACTGTACCCAAGTAACAATGTGAGATGAAATATAGTGCTACATGATGAGGTATATTCTCTGAACCTCCAAGTAATATAACATGTCATTTGTCCAATAGTCAGAATATACAGGATCTGGCAACAGGATGGAAGTGAATGTTACTACTCTATTTCCCCTAGTGACTCAGTCACAATAGTTTTGCTTCCTGTTCCCAAAATTTTGGACTGTACATGTTTAAAGGACTCAGTCACAATGGTGCTTCCTTTAGGAAACAACAATTTTCCATTGGAATGGTAGCTGAGATTGCCACCTGGTCTTAAGGGTCCCTGTCTCCATTCAATTAACAGACTAACAGACAAAGTAGAGGATTACTGTTCTGACTTGAATAACTTACCCTAATTATCTACAAGAGGCATGGATGATACGGTATGGAAGTCAAAAGTTTTCTCAGGTCATTTCATAGTATTTTTATTTCCAGTATTAATGGTTAAAGGATCACTGACTGCAACAAATGATTTTAGGCAGTAACACTAACATTTCAGACTATTCATGAATGATAGTTTGGTCCTCCACAAAAAGTAAAAGCTCTAATGAGGTACTAGCTCAGAGTAAACATGAAGTGAACAACGGACGAAGAAATTATGGTATGTTACCATTTGCAAAAATGGAGATTATAATGGGTGATTATAGGAGGGTTTTATTTTATTTTATATTTCATGTTTTAAAAATTAAGATCATTTTATTGGTATAAGTGTACATAACAGTGGATTTTGCCACATTCATACTTGCACATAGTGTAAAGGAGGAATTTTTGTTTGCTTTATGTATATATTTTTGTGTAGCTGTCATTTCCCCTCTTTCTCCTTCCCACACCATCCATAAGGTATGTAAATTTGTTAAATGATTAATGCTAAATTTAATCTTTAAGTTAAAGGATATCAAGCAGTGATTATGACTGAGACATAAAAAAGAATATTATACAAAGATGCATAAAGGGACATAAGGAATTTGCATCTCTACTTTTTACAGAGAATTAAGACAAGTTTTGCGTTGATTGAGGGGAAGTCACATCATGCTAAATGGAGTCTGGATTGTTTTTGGTATTGCAGTTTGGAGCTTTAAACATGTCTGATGCTGAGTTGAAAAGTAACATTGCAGAAGAGAAGTTCAGAATGATATTTCCCAAAATCCACTTCACTGTATCTATATAAACACAGATTCTTCTCTTTATGAGAGTCATCAATGTCAAATGTAGCAGAGGAAAGGCCCCAGGAGATGTTTAAAGAGACCTTGATCAGGTATGAGACTCAGTGTAGCTGTGCCATACTAAGAATACATACAAGGACTTCTATTTTCCTGACTGAAGTTTGACTGATTCCATGAGAAGAAAACAAAGTCCCTTTCTCTAGGTTAAGGATAAAATGCTGCTGGTGCTTCACCAATTTCCTCCAGTTTAAACTCTGGAGGCATGTAGGATTGTGATGCTGGAAGGCAGGATAGTTTTATGATAGGTGATAAAAATGACTCTAAATCAGTATCATGCCCTCAGCAGCATTGAAAACAGAACATATACATTAAAAGGAAATAAAAGTATGAAATGCCATGACCTAGGAGTCATATAAAGGTGTGGAGGAGCTCTCTTCAACATTTCAAAGAGGCAGGACCAAGCTGTCTCTTGCTCAATGACCTTTGTACGCACATTCTCCACTGCTGGAGACTTCCTCACCTGGCCATTCTTCTGCATTTAAGGTCTCCACTTAAATCTCAGTTCTTTCTAGATGACTATCCAATCTATCTAAATTATTATTTTTTTTTGTGGTATGGTGGCTCAAACCTAGGGACCTAGGCATGATAGGCAAGCACTATACTAATTATTCACAACCCCTCAATCCTTACAATCTTAATTTTAAAGTTTGATTTCTTATTCTTTTCAAACACTCACTTTCTTTGTCTTCACTATAGTAATTACTACTTGAAATTATTTATTTATTTCCATATATATGTGCTTAGCATCTCTCTCCCCTACAAACCATGCCAGAAACTTGAAGAAGGTTAGGGAAATGTCTCATGTAAACCCCTCACAGCCAGCGCCTAGCAAACCTTAGGTGTTCAATAAATAATATGTTGAATGAATGAATAAATAAATGGAAAAGTGAATAGAAAAGCATAAGCAGTTCAAGATGAAGAAAAATGATCTTTAAAAAAAGAACAAAGGCATTGGTATTTTTTCTGAAATGTCTACTAGTAGTGTGAACCAATGAGTGTTGATTTGGTTCCTTTGTTCATTGTGTGGCAAGAAGGACAATGGTGTCATTCTAACCTTCAGTAAAAAGCCTGTCCAGGGAGTAGGCGATAGAAAGAAAAAAATGTCTTATCTTTCACATATACCCTCCAATTTCTATGAAATTTCATTTATAAATGATTGTAGACATAGTACTTCATTTTTATATAGTATCCATAAATTTTTTTCAAAAATCTAATGTAGCATTTATAAATGAAAATTTCCTAAGTGCTATTAACATAAACATATCTGATGTAGCTACATATAGAATTATTTAACGACTATTTTATAGAAGATTTCTAAATCAAATTTTTGCTTAATAAATAAAAAAGATCAAAGTAAAACCATCAATGTTTTGATAATTTGGAGACATATTGTAAATACTGTGAAAGGACCAGGATTCTTCTTTGAAGCTAACTTGATCAATGTGTTGACCTCTGATAGAATTGCATTAACCTTTTTCTCACTGAAGAAATTTGAGAACTCTGCTATTTTTCTTCTTTACAAACCTTCGTTAAAATAAAAAGCATTTTGGGGGCATATTACATTATTTCCAGTTTTACTCACAGAAGGGAGAGCTGTATCTATTTTTACAAGTAATACAATCAGCTGAAGTTAGTGTAATCTAAGATAATGTGAATGAAGAAACAAAGCAAATTTTCATAGGCCTTATGAATATGGCTTGGGTATGAATTGTGTACATCATTGCATTCTTATAATAAACTGAAGGAGTTTACTTTTAGGTAGAACCTGACTTAGGCAATGTCATTTTGTAGTATATTCTCCATCTCAGAACAAGTATCACCTCAAGGTTACTTCTACCCACCTGTCCCTTAATACTGAACAATACTCCACCCTACATACCCTCATCTTTAAGAAAGAAATCCTACCTGAAAACTCCCAAGTGAAGCCCTAATCCTCTCATTACTCATTCCCTCTGTATCTATCCCAGGCTGTAAGTGGTGGGTATGTCCCAGACTCTGTTAGGCCCCCCTGCAAAAGTTTCTCCCAAATAAACTTGTGTTTCTGTTGAGTTGCTGCTCTCCTCTCTATTCCCTTCATTCATTTCTTTCCTTACATAATGGTTCTGAAACCCAGGACAGAAAGACAGAGCTCTTACACTCCCTCCCATCCTACTCCCTCCCTTCTGCTTTACTCTTCATATATCCCTCTTTACTTGCCCTTCATACAGTATTTGAGATTCAGAGCAACCTCCAAGTTTGCTAAGGCTAAATAACAACCTGTAAGCAGCCCCAAATCAACCCCCTCCTGGGGCAAGGATTTTTCAGCCTTATTGCTACACAAAGGGAGCAAGAGCTTTTTTTGAGCTCTTTATTGGTGTCCTCTGGAACCCTCATTCTTGTCTCATCTCTTTCTCTGTCCTCCCAGACCTCAGATCACAGACCCATTCTCCATTTTTCCACATGCAACAGTGGTTCTACTAATCATCTTGTTGGAGAGGTAAGACTTTGGGTCTTTTCCAGAGCCACCCTGCTAGAGACTTCTTCATTTTTCAGACATCAGGTGACCTCCTACTGGGATAGGAGTTAAGGATGCCTACTTGCTCCCAGGTAATTTGATTTTGCCTGGTGGCAAGGAGTATACAGAGGATGCTTTCACTTATCCTGTCACCTCTGTCACACCTCTCCATTATCAGGGCTAAAGAGTCAATTCCTATGGACTCCCCTCCTTGGTTGTCTTCTAAAAATTTTCAAAACTCTTCACTTTCAATCAGACCTCAAACCAATCACGTTATGTACTTAAGCACCCAAATTTGGCCTTAATTCAAGTTCAACAGCCAGATTCCAGATTCAGTGCCTGTATTTAGGACCTTTGATCAAAAATTACTAACAGACATTGATATTTACAGTGAAATGGCAAATGGTCTGAACCAGAACTGTTGGTCCAAGGTTCCCACCAAGTGTGACTGCTCTGGGCCTTCCCCCCCCCCTTTTTTTTTTCTGTCTCTTTCTACCACCTCTCCATCCAGTGACTCCTTTCACATTGCTGGACATCACATCCAGCACCAGCCATAGCCTATTGAGTGAGTGACTCCCTCTGACTCTTCTGGATTCCTGGCTTTCTCTACACCAGAGTCCTTGGGGGCCCTCCTCAATTCATCTTGTCCAGCATGGGCCAGACCCCACCAAAGCTTCTACAAAACATTTGCTTGGGGTGCCTTCCTAAACATATCCAGACCCTGGGTCTTCAAGACATAGTTAAACTGAAAGACTGGTGTTACAAACTGGACAATAATAGTCACTGGCCTGAAAATGACATATTTGATTTACAAATTCACAGAGACCTTAAAAAGTTTCCACCACAATGGCAAATGGCCCAAGCTTCTCTATTCCCTGTCCTCCACTCTAGACCTTCTCTGTACTCAAACTGCTCAACTTTTCACATTCTTTTCATCAATAAAAAATGGATTCCTCTCTTGAGACCCCTCTCTCTTTGGGAGTTTTGCTTTCTTTCTATTACTCCAAATCCTGTTACTTTGCTCTGTGTGAATCTCTGTCCATGGATTTCATTCCTCAAATTTGCAAGACAAAACTCAACCAGTCTTACTTCCTGTTACATTTACAGGGATTCACCCAGGATCTTCAGAAGAGTGAATGAAACAGACAAGTGCTCTATCACTTTTGTTCCAGGAGTTCTCTACTACATTTTGTATAATCTCTCTCTCTCTCTCAAAAATACTAGGAACTTGTCAGCCTCATGACTGCTGGACTCAAGACTCAGGGGAAAGGTTTTGCCTGAGAGAGACTTATAAATCTGAGAAAGACTTATCAATATTCTGTTAGCAGAGAGAATATTGATCTGATCTTGATTCATTTTCCCTTCACAGCAAACCATTTGATAAAGAAAGTGAAGTCTCTCTTAGAGGCACCCTAATTCTATGGCAAGGGCTACTCCCTGGTGTGAATGCAGGAACTTTAGAGATGGCCAAAAGCCAATTGATCACACGTGGAAGTTCCATTTACACTTTAATCTCCTTTCATGGCTTCTCTCCCAATGGTAGAAGGAGAGTTTCACTCAGCAGCTCTTTGAATCATAGGCTGAAGTAGTTTCTTAGTGTGATCTGATAACTCCTAAGGCAGAGTCCTACCCATCAATCTACCAGTTAGTGAGTCACACCTTTCTCTTTCTCTATCTTGTAGCAACCTCGCTCAATATTGGGGGATAGACAGATGTAAATAGTGGGAACACAAGTTTAAGAGAATAATTCTATAAAATGTGCACACTGTGCTGACCCCACATGATTTATTTTCCAAAATGCAACTTATCTGCTGGGAAGTCTGCCTGGTTTAATTGAACTGGCTATGTCGTATTCTTCAGCAAACTATCTGTGATGTGCCGGAGAAATATAGGCCCAAAATAATGTGAATAGGAGGAACCCAAATTACCCTGAGGAAGACCTTTAAGACCAGATCCTGAATCTCAGGGAGATAAGGATAATTCCCCCTAACCAGAAAATCTGTAAGAATGTATGGTTAAGAATCCAATTAGTACCAGTCAACATGGGCCAAGACAACCTAGAGTTGCCATGGTGGTAAAGACTTGAAAGTCTGATGTATCAATTTTGCTGTCAGTCAAAAGTCAAGGTGGACCTGGGCAGGACTCTGTCAAATTCTTGGGATTCCCAGTAAAACTGAAGTGCTAAAGAGGCACTCTCTTAATATCTTTTATCTATCTCAAGAAACACTTTCTCCTCTTCTTGGTTGAAGGGGATATCTGGCCCATTGGTGACTTAATTTAAAAAAAATCAGAAATTTTGTAAGGATTGTTTCAAAATGTAGATTTAATAAGGGGCTCAAATAGGAAAAGAGATATAAGAAAATTATATGTGTGGAAATATACTTTGGTATGGAAATTAAAATGAAATACATGTTTTTGGATGAGAAACGATTTTGTATAGTAAAGTAAATAAGGTATAGAGTATCTAAGTAAGTTGTAGAAGGTTTGTGGAGGCTAAATCTCAGTCTGTGTGTGATTAAATTAACTAAAATAGGCACAATAAGTTAAAGTTAGTTGAAGTTTCTCTTAAGATCAAATAAGTGTTCAAGTTTTATCTAAACTTTATGTAAAAGTATATAAAATAAGTTTATGTAGTTTTATAAACAAGGTAACCAGTAAGTGCTTTCTTTTATATATTGTATCTGACATAGAAGGGCCACTGCCATTTGAAAGCCTGACTTTGACTAAGTCTTTTTCTGATCATTAACAATGTTTCTTAAATGTAAATTCAGATTGAGTCAGGAAATAATATATGGGAGCTTTATAGGCAAAAATCAACTTTAGAAATAAAAAACCTAAGTTTGTCAAAAGCCCTACATCACCTGGTTAAGATGCAGCTTCTCACTTTATGGTTCCAAAGTAGGCTAGAATTAAGTTTATTTAAAGTTAAGTTTAAAGGATAGATTTTTGTTATAAACAGTACTATGATCTCAAAATAAACATGGGGTATAAAATTATATCTCTTAGTTCATAGCTATTATGCAAATTGAATATGTTTTGCTTTTGTTAATTCCATTTTTGTAAAATTTTATAACTATTGCCTATTAGTGTCTTGTAGAAACACTACGTTTACAGAACAACCTGAATAAAGACAAGCATCACCTACATGACAGATAAGATATAATGCAGTACTGTTACTGATCCTAATTAAATAAAAGAAGTAACTATAACACTGTAAATATTAAATTATAACATAGTATTCCCACTTTAAGACTAGTGAAATTTCCCTGCTGGATGTTTAATACCAAAACCAGGATACCAAAGTTAAGGAAGTTAAAGGTTAAGGAAAAAAATGAATATTTTGGACCTTGCCCAGTTTGATCAGCAAAAACTCAGGGAACAATGGAACTTTTTTATGTCAACCAATGTAAGTTCTGCAAAGAGGAAGGTCATTGGAAAGGGAAATGGCCCTGATTTTTCCAAGGGAAGCCACCTGTGGTAAACAAGACCCCTGATCCATCCTGGCAGATGACACCACTGGTAGATGGAGGATAAATGAATCAAGAGGCTCTCACCCATCCCCAAGAGTGGCCTCCTGAAGCTCAGCTAACCTAAGAATAGATGGGCAAAAAGAAAATTTTAACCAGTCTTGCCTTGAATACCTGTCAGGAGAGTTATAACCAAAGCACAGTCATACATGAGCATTTAGAAGGAACAATGATTCTTTTAATGTAACTCAAAATGTACATTTGTGTCATTCCTTCCACAAGTGTTCTAAGTCAGTCTGAGATCCACAAGTTCCCCTAACTTCCTATATGGGTAAATTCAATCTGTTTTTTACTGCTACGACTGTTTAATTCTAATATTTATCCTTCAGATCAATCTAAAATATGTAATGTGACTCTTAAAAGTCCTAACGGATTTTATCAAGAGGTTCATAAGTGACACAGCTAAAGAGATCCTTCTGCTAACACAGAGGTAATGCCAATAAAAAGCCACACTACAGAAATCAGATGGTGTTCCCCAACTCAAGGGGACACCTGTGCCATTATAAAAATAAAGTTTGTTACTAGCAACTCTACTAATGTTTCTAAAGCCATGAATGGCATACACTCAGAAGTAAATGACATGTTAGACCACACCCTAAGCTCTAACAAGTTACTATCTTCATGGTCTTCAGAGGCTTAGTGGTAACACTTATAGTTTTTGTACTAATTGCTTGCAGAAAATAGTGTTTTGCTTCATTGTTTATTGTTCTAGCATGATCCCTCCTCCATATACACCATGTCCAGTTACCTGCCATCATGGACCTCTGGACTGCCCTGATGCATGAGGTGCCTAGAGTCTCATTAAGCACCAGATGGTCATGAAGATATTGACCTTCCATTAGCTGCCCCCCAACTTCTACAGAGGGCCCCTAGGTAGATGCTCTGGAGAGTTTTTTCCTGACTGCCATAACCAATGCCCACCATCAGCATGAAGAAACCAGAATGGCCATAATTCTTTTACACCTGATGACAGTCAAGGACATCTTCAGAGGGGAATTAGGGCAGGAGATAGATTATTTGTAGACAGACAGAAATGAGGACCTCAGAGAACAGGAATCCCACCGCTCCAGACTAAATAAAATCTTAGGCTAAAATACTTTTTGGTTTTGGCTGTCCGAATGGAAGGCCCCATTCACATGTTGATGCCTAACTTCTATTGTTTGTAGAAATGTTCTAACCATATTCAACACCCCCATTTGTTTTAATTCCCACCATAGCTCCCCACATCTCTCTGCCTCCTGTATTCTCTTATGCTGACAAGATGCTTTTTCTCATCTTCTAACATCCCTATCAGTTCCTCTCCTGAGGTGACAAAAATAGTGTGGGATATCTCCAAGACCACTGTGATCACACACCACACTCCCATTAAAATTTCCCTACAAGATTCTTCCTCCAGCTAAAGCAAGTTATTTCCTATTACCCCTCTGACTGCTTCAATTATAACTAGGGATTTTCTTCCTAAGCAGAATTAATATTTATGTCTGTTTATCCACTAACTGGATAAGAACTTGAAAATTGCTTACCTCCTTTTCTTCTTCCCAACTCTATGTATAATTATTGATCTTTCCATTGGGACTCCCTGTATCAGCTCTTCACCTTCTTTTTATAGAGACCCATCAATGCCACTACTGACCAGAGGATATAAAACATACTTCTGCTGTGCTAAGCTACATTAGAACTGCTCAATACCAGCAGCTACAGGAGTCCTCAATCCCATCCCCTTTCAGTGGGAAGTGGCTTACTACACAATGCTGCCCCTTCTCCTTTTACCCTTTTCTTATCAAACAATAAAAAGGGCAGGAATGTTAGGTAGAATCTAATTAGGCAATGCCATTTTGAAACATCCTCCATTTGAGAACAAGAACTACTTTAAAGTCACTTTTACCCATCTGTCCCCAAATGCTGGACAATACTCCATTCTATTTTTTTTTTTTTTTGAGAGAAGAACAGTGAGAGAGAGACAGAGAGAATCAATTTTTTTGTTGAGTTTTTCACATAGCTTTCGTTGCTCTGACACTTAGTTGTGTACATGGGTTGCTGGGGTTTGAACCCGTGTACTTGTGCATGCCAGACAAGCGCCATAACCACTGAGCCACAGCTCCAACCCCCGACAATACTCCATTCTAAACACTCTCATCATTAAGAAAAGAATCCTACCTGACAACTCTCTAGTGAAGCCCTAATCCCTTCCCCCCTCATTCCCTCTATATCTACCCCAGGCTGTAAGTAGGTGGGCCCCAGACTCCACTGGACCCCACACTCCCCTCAGCAGGTTTCCTCTCAAACCTGTGTTACTTTAGAGCCATGCTCTCCTCTCTGTTACCTTCATTCACTTCTTTCCTTACATTTACTATTTAGAGAAAGTTCCACTTTCTTTGAACCCTGCTAACAGATTCTTCCAAACATGCATCCGTATTGTAACAGTGGTCCACCTCATGTTTTGAATATAACCCTCTCTGCTCTGCCACTGAGGTTTATTTTTAAATGGATGTTTTTCTTTTAGCCTTCTCCCTCTCCCACTCCCTAATCTGGTGGCAGGGAGCAAGATTACCATTTTTTTTTTCCATTCCAGTAAGAATTTTCTATATTTGAGCACACACCCACCAGAGGAACCAATAATTCAGAACTCCAGGATGGCTCCAGGTGATGTAAGGAATAGCTATCTCACAAATTAACAAGTGTATCAAAATCCTCCTACATGGTATTAATAAGCCTTGGAACAGAGGGTTTTTAAAGAGGTGATTCAAAGGCTATTGTCCCACCTGGACTAGATGGGCAGAATCACAGCCTCTAGGACAGGAGCTCCTGTGTTTTTCTTTGTTAGCAAAGCAATAAAAGTTATTCCTTTTTCTCAAAACCATGTCCTCATTATTGGATTGGCATTAGGCACAAGGAACCAGCTTTCAGTAATAAGAATGATATGACTAAATAAGCTTCAAAGCTCTTTGTGATTACTGGATTCCAGTGGCCCTGTCATTTACATCAGGATGTCTCTAGAGTTATCTTGAGGGGCTGAAGAGGCGGCTCAGCAGTTATAGTGCTTGCCTGGCATGTGGGAGGACACAAGTTCAAATCCTAGCACCATGAACACAATGAAGTGTCAGAGCAATGAAGGCCATATGTAAAACTAAAATTGATTCTCTCCTCCACTACCTTAAAAACAACAATAATTGGGGCTGGAGCGGTGGCTCAGTGGTTTCGGCGCTTGCCTGGCAAGCATGAGGAACCGGATTCAAACCCCAGCACCATGTACACAACTGAGTGTTGGAGCAACTAAGGCCATGTGAAAAACTAAATAAAAAGTTGTTTCTCTCTTTTTCTGTCTCTCTCACTGTCCCTCTCTCTTTAAAATAAAATAAATTAAAAAACAACAATAATAACAACAAAAACTTGATAGTATTTCTTTTACTTCCTGTGGAAATCATACAGTCTCCAGTTCTTATCAGGGATCTCTAGCTTAATAGTTTTGTGTTCTTGGTGAGAATTCATCCACACAGTGATCCTTGGTTTCCTCATCTTTACAAAGAGCATGAGCAGAGTGTGTTGAGGCATAACTATAATCCCAGCAACTTGAGAGGCTGAGGCAGATGGATCAAGTTTGAGGTAGCCCTGGGAAAATTAATGAGACCAGTTCTCAAAATATAAAATAAAAATGGCTGGATATGTAACTCGGTGGTAGAGTATCCCTGGGTTCAGTGCCTAGTCCTGCCAAAACCAAACAATACTTATATTGTGTAGGGTAATATTTGAAGCATGAGATAAGAGTCAAAACTCCTGTCATTATCGAAAGCAACTAGGAGATGATACCATTCATAATCATCTCTGTGCTCATTTTAAAGAAACAGGTAGACTTTTCAATCTCAAGCCAGTCACTCCTTTTGAGCTGTTGCCTGGATGCAGCTGCTATAATAAGCACTGCCAGGAGAGGGGGCTCCCATTTGACTCTGAAGAACTTGGAGGTTGATCCAAGGTTAATGGAGCACAAAGAATATCCTATTTCTAACTTGCTACAGGGTGTTGGCATTCTAGTTTTCTGTGGATAAATTCAATATCTTGATTAGCTCTCTGGAGAATGCCTCTGGAAACTGTTCTATAAAGTTGGAGGCTGGCTAATTCCTATGGTGGCTTCAAAATAGTCTGCAGAGGTCTGGTTATTTGTAATTATAAGAACTTTGTTACCTTGACAACCACAGGCAGCACAAGGCTGGGTTTTGAATGGTTTTTAGATTCCTTTGCAATTCCTTATGAAAGTGAATGATTTGTGTGTCTAATCAATGAACAGCGAAGACATGTTATTTAATAAGATTAATGAATCTCCCATAAAGTGTTTTGTATGCTAGGCCCAATGACATGGCATCCTAGAAAGGCAGTTAACATTCCTTAAAATGTAGTTAACATTTCTGGAATATAGTCCTTAAGGAGGAGCAAAACCTTTTTGATCCTAGGTCAAATTCCATACTGGGAAGATAACTATACTTTCAGTTGCCACTGACACAAAATCTCAGAATTTGTCCTGAGCTCTATGAGAAATACATATTTTTTTCTTCCCCTTCCTCTTTATTGATGACCTGAAAATTCTTGGAGGATTTCTAGACCTAATACATCCCCTTATTAATCCCAGATCTGAGCAGGCCTAAAGATCTACTTCCCGGCTCACTCTTGGGTCTCTTTCAGGAACGAATTCTTTGTTAAGTTGCCTTCTCTATTGGGCTGTTCTTTGAACATGGATGCTGCTTTTCCTTAAAGCAATGCTGGATGGAGCAGGATGGTCACTCGAACAACCTGATCTCAGGGCTGATTTACCATTATGCTTTATCCCATCAAACACACAAATCAAAACAGATCCATTGTGGAAGACCACAAATGTATTTTCCCTTCTCACTTTTCCAGGTTGTGGAAATTTAATTGCTGTGAATGGGAGGTTTCCCCAATCCTCACATCTGGAGCTGTGCGTGAACCTTGGCGTGATGACAAGTCTGCAGTGATTTTGTTTTGGTTGGAGGATGAGAAGAGTAGGTTTAAGACAACTTATATATCTGGTTTTGGGCATTATTATTTATCTACCATGAAAGGTACGAGAAGCAAAAATGTTGCTAGTGTATCTCTCACTTAACATCGAGCTGAAATGCTAACATTTTGTGCCCAGAAAGTATGAGAACACTTTTAAACCTTCTTTATTCCAAATAGAGAGGGGAAAAGCCCTAGAACCTCAGTGTCCAGTACAGCAGCTACTAGCTACATATGGCCATTGAATATTAGAAAACCAATAGTCAATGTGCTATAAGTATAAAATTTGTATCTATATGAATGACTACCAGAAAAAAGGTAAAATATCTCATTAATATTTCTATGTCTATTGCATGTATGAACACTATTATATATATATAAATATATATATATATATATACATAGTTTTTAAACTGATAGCATTATAATTCATTTTATATGTTTTGTATTAGCATTAAAAAATAGCTACCAGGAAATGTCACATTGCTTATGTGACACATTTGTTACATTTCCAGTGGGATGGTGCTACCACCCTAGATGCTTGGGTGGAAGACAGAAATATGAAGGAAAACACTTCCCATCCTATGCAAGAGCCTGAGGTGTTTTTATACAGGCGATATTTGGTGAAAGTGAGCAGTAAGGATTGTCTCTTAAGTGAGGAAAAACACAAGTAAATATCATAAAATCTGAGGAGATTGGTGTGTGTAGCAGACACTGTGAGTACTTTGTCCATTTGGCAAGCACTACTCATCCAATAAACATTGCCTGCTTCCTCCTGAGGACACTTCAACACTTTCTCAATAGTAATCCTCATCCCAAGAGTATTAAGGATAAAGGAATCTGAGTTTTACTGTCCTTGAGAGTTACAATTAAATAAAGATCAAAGGGATGGGAGGGTGACACATGTTTGTAATCCTAGGGACTCAGGAAGCTGAGACAGGAGGGTCCTGAGTTGGAGGCCAGCCTCAGCAACTTAGTGAGATCCTGTCTCATAATCAAAAAAGTTTAATGGGCTGGGTATGCAGATCAGTGATAAAGCACCCCTGGGTTCAATCACCATACCAAAGAAACAGAACAAAACAAAAATAGATGTTGATAGATAAGAGTCCCAGTTTCTTTGCTCCTCATGTAGAGTTACATTAAGGTGTGTTTTGCAGTTTTGTACCTTCATTCAGAGAGGTGCTAGATATGGAGTCTGACAAATTAATGAAGTAGCAGTTGGCTGTAGCAGTGATCAGCTCACCAGCTGATCTTGTTCTGGCATTCTTCTCTTCCTGTTTGTTTACTGGTATTTCTAGATCTCTTTACAGACTTCTTCTCAAATCTATTGGCAGAGCTTAGTGCTAGAGAAACCTGATCTATAATAGGGTGTATATGAGTACATGGGTCTACGTGCAGGTGTTAAAGGCAAAGGTATAGGAACAGCTCTTTGTATTCTGGATAGTGCTAAGTACTCATAAGTTAATTGGATTAAATATTTTTCAGTCATGGATGTTTTCCTAGATTATTTGCTTTCATGTCTTCTTGTTCTGCCTTTGTGTCTCCTGCTCATGTCCTTCATCCTCCCATCAAAACACCATCTTCTGGGTAGCTGTTCATAAAGCTTTAAAGTTACTGTGTTGGGCTAGGTTCTAGAAATATGGGCCATTCATACCGGTCTTAAAGTTTCCCTTTTGATATTGGTTGAAAGAAGAATCAGTTTTCTTTCTCTGAGGATAGCATAATGATACTTTGTATTACCCTCATACTGTAATGAATTGATAAGCACCCTATTTTCTCTGTCATAAATAGGTCTCATTTTATAATCCATGAATATATTTTCACCAAGAAGGAGTATGTGAGGCATACTGTTCTTTTTTTTTTTTTAAGAGAGGTAGAATCAGTTTTACTTATTTATCTGGATTTTTGTTTCTCCAGCACTTAATTGTATATGTGGTACTGGGATTCGAACCCGGACCCTCATGCATGCCACGCAAGCACAATACCACTCAGCCACCACTCCAGCTATTCTATTTTAACTCATCAGAGCAAAATCATGAAGATGATAAAGGGTCAGAGTTACTTACATCAAACATGTTGGAATGATGCCATTAACAATATCCAAATGTGCTTTTCTGGGGAATGATACCTTGTAATGACCTTGTTTTGGTGTTTGGGTTGCATTAAAATAGTAACAACAGGGCTGGAGTGGTGGCTCAGTGGTTAAGGAGCTTGACTTGCATGTGTGAGGACCTGAGTTCAAACCCCAGCACCATGTACACAGCGAAGTCTCATAGCAATAAAAGCCACATGAAAAACTAAATAAAAATTGATTCTCTCTCTTTTTCTCTCATTGTCTTTCTCTCTTTAAAAAAAAAAAAGTGACAACAATCTTACCACTTCTCAAAGGTGAAGTAATTTTTATTTTGTGAAAATACTTTCATTAATATCTTTTCCTTTGATTCTTTCAATAATACAAAGGAAGCACAATTTTCAATGACATGATGTTAAATTCTTTAGCACCACAATCCTTCCCTGTACCCTTGCAATAGTTAATTTGTATAACAGCTTTTATGACTTTAAGTATATAGATAGGCTTGTTAGAATGAATAAAACTGTGTACAAGAAACATTTTAATGCATGAACACATTGTTTTTCTTGATGCATGAAATGAACCACTGAATACTTACTCTTCACCTGGAACTCAATTTCAAAAATATTCTGGAAAATGGACCTGTGTAGTAGATCGTAGGACGGTCCCTGTGATTGCCAATAGTTGGTATACTCTTTAGTGATGTGGAAGAGATTTCCAGTGTAATCTGAGAACTAATAGGCTATTTCTCTTTGATCACCATGTTATTGTTTTATCTGCTTCTTTGGAAAAATTATTGATAAAAAATTGTAGAGATGTATTGGTAAAGCTGCACTGTCAGAGGACTACTCTTTTGTCTTAGACTCTTATTTGCTAAGTAATAGGCTGAGTGAATGAAAACAGAGATGTTGGCATGTCAAATAAAGTGAAAACTGGTGCTTTATAACATGATATACTCACCATGTTAACCAAGCAAGTTGAGTTCATGGCTATTGGAGAATCGAGGTATTGGTCAGCCATCCTACTGTAAGTAGCTGGTTTACATCTGTACAGTAGACACAGCATTTTAGTAGAAGGGAACCTTTGTAAGGATATAACTTTGTATCTTGTTTCTCACTCTATCACCAATCCCACCATAAAGTTTGGCACACAGAGAACATGCACATACTTTTTGAGTAAATTAATACCCAAATGATCAAATCAATTTGCCACTCCATCTACAATAAATTCATTCTGAAGCCACTGTTATCCTACTGTGTCTTAGAAAGAAAAATATAGACATGTTTCAAGGAAGGAAGTTAAATAGTCATTTTAAATTTTCTCAAGCCTCCACTAATGAAGCAAAGGAAATTTCAGTTACATTTTGTATTTCTGTTAGGAATGGTCTGGCCACAGGGAAGATTGATATTTTTAAAATGCAAGGAAAATAATCCACCAGTTTAATCTGTACAATGTTTAATACAAATAACCTCTCCATTAACAATACAGTGCAAGAAAGGGCCTGGGGGTCATTAGAGGGCCAGAAAACACCCCACAATGTGTTTGTACAAGATTAGCCCTTCATCGAAAAGATGTATTCATTCTCAATATGGCCTTATGTCAGAGTTGCTGGCCTTAGC
>PVKS010019915.1:0-37972 GCA_004027875.1 Aplodontia rufa | reverse complement strand
GTCATTCCTCCACAAACTATCCATTCAAAGCATGAGCTCTTCTGGGGGAAAATGCAAAAGGTAAAATTCAAGGTGGATATCCATGATCTGGTTTTTCCCCTCAATAACAAAGTTTATATCCACTGATTGATACTGTTTTGATAATGTTTCTCCCTCAACTGTATTTCTATATTCTAATAAAAAAAATTAAAAAAAAATTATTTAATGGGGCTGAGAGGAATGTGTACCGACTTGATCTGATTTTACTATGCAAACATTCATTCCTTGGGCATTTGTTCTTCTCCTTATTTATTTGCTTATTTATTCAAAAATAATTATCAACCTTCCTAAACGCCAGAAATTGTCCTCAGCCAGTACTTCTCAAATTGTTTTGAAAGACTGTTTTTTGGCCAATTGATTGTTTTCCAGTTTGCACAGTCTGATACTTTTATGAAACACAACAGAAACAAATTACCAGAAAAACAATCACGCACTTGGATATTGTGCCAATAGCAAATTGGTCTCAACTTCTCTAAACCTCTTAGTCTAAATTAAACCGCTCTTTACTAATCTTTCTCTACTAATCTTGTTGGGGACCAGTAACAGGAGCCAGCCCCGCGACCACACGGAGCAGCACGGACACTCCTGTTTGTAAGATGCTGTAAGCTAGCAGAGAGAGGCAGCCTGGGAACAGCATGCAAAATAAAAAGAAAGAAGTCAGTGGGTGGACTGTTAGGGTGATGAGAAGCCCAGGGTGCTGTGTGCAGCTGCGGGGGGCTTGTGCCTTAAACAGATGGTCAGGGTGGCTTCACTGAGAATTCAGGTTGCGTAAAGGCTTGGAGGGGGTGAGCCAGTGGCAGTCTAGAGGAGCTCTGTAGGCGACAGACCAGCCCCCAGCAAAGCCCAGAGGAGAGAGGCATGTGGTCAGAAAGGAGCCTGTGTGGTCAGGCTGAGCGGGCAGAGGAGAGCTGTAGGGAGTGCGGAGCCGGACAGGGCAGGGCAGCCCTTCCAAAAGCCCCAGCTGACACCCTGCGGTTCTGGTTAAAATGAAGAGTCTGACGTTGAACCTGCAGGTGTGCAGGGCCTCTGGCATTCTGCAGCTCTAAGCAGCCTGGGGTGGGGCTGAAGTCCACATTTTGAGTTGTGAGGGCATCATCTCAGACCAGCCAGCAATTCCAGCAATGAAGGAGCATTACCTCAGCCGTGTTCTAAAGCAAGCTTTGGGCTTGAGCTCCGCTGCAGCATGGTCAAGAAATGCTACAGTCAGTTGGTATAAGAGCATTTGCCAGTCAAAGAAACTTCCTAACTCCTGTACCGGCCTTTCATACTGAGAGCACCGACACGCTCCTCGGTGTCTTGGGACATGGTTATTAACAATTATCACACTGTGCTAACGCAGAGATGGCCAGAGACCATTGTGTAATGGGGCCACGTGCCCTGGAATTACTTGACCCTCAGTCCTTGTGATTTTTGATTAATGTGCTGATTCTATCTTTTCTTCTCTCTCAACACAAAGCCAATATTTCTTGCCATTGTTAATGTGCTTTTCTTCTCTTTTTCTCTTTCTTGCCCTCCCTTTGCTGTGATCTAAAATATAGGGTTTAATTTTTTTTTTCTTCTGCAGTAAGATGAACAGGTCTGAGTGGAGGATCTGAGGAAATCCTACGATAACAGAGTAGGACCTCCCAAGCACGAGGGGCACACGCTTCACTCCATTGTCTTGGCATGGAGGACACAGGCTTAGCTGAACTTTGTGGCCTCTGTCTGCCTGGATGTCCTCACCTGAGGGAGGGACTCTGCCCTAGGTTATATGCTCACCTACAGGGAGTATGTCTTAACCATAGTTCATTTTGAAGCTCAAAAGATTATTGTACCTATGTGGTGGCGCACACTTATGATCCCAGCAGCTCAGGCAGGAGGATCGCAAGTTCAAAGCCAGCCTCAGCAACTTTGAGTGGTCATAAGCAACTTAGCGAGACGCTGTCTCAAAATAAAAAACAAAAAGGGTTGGGGATTTGGTTCCGTGGTTAAGCTCCCCTGATTGGGGGGAGGGGACAAGAGTATTGTGCCTATTAGGAGTAACTTTAATGATATCATACCAATTGGGGGGGCACACTGAGGAGCAAGTGGCATTGTACCAGCTTCCCAGGGGTTTGTGCTTAGCAGCGTACAGTGTGGGGTCTAGCAGAGCCACCAGAGAGCATCTGGTGTCTAGCCCTGGACTTTGGTGATCTGACTCCAGAGCTTTCCTGGCCTGTCCACCCAACAGCTGCCAAGGAGATCGCACACGTTCTTTCCCTAGCTTCTTTCCTCCACCGTCTACCTCATTATTGTTCCTTACTTTTCTAGTTGCTCATCACTAAATTTGTCTTGCTCTTGGAAGCAGTTCAGCTATCAGAAAGCAAACTTGAACTGTATTTTATCCCTGAAACTCTCAATCCTTATGGTGACCAAAATATCTCAATTTCCCCAGGACAGAAGGGTTCTAAGATATGGGATTTTTCAGTGCTAATGCCAGGACAGTCCCAGGAAAATCGGGACAAGTTGGTCACCCTGTGATGATACTGGAAATTAAGCTTGATTCAGGCAGGAACTTTTTTCTGAAATTAGATCCTCCTATCAGGCAGGACTGTGCCACCCACGCTGGTCGCCTGTGCTTGGAAGGGGTTGCAAGCTGCTTGCTAGACAGCAACCCTGTGTTCATCAGAGATTCAGCTGTTTCCCAATTGACAGGGAGAGTGTATTCCAACACTGGCATCTCAGGAAAGCACTAGGAACAACACCCTGAGCGGAGGGAAGGCTACTCACACTTATGAGTAGTCTCTGGGGTTCTGAATTCCTGTTCCTTTTGGTGCTGTTGGGTTGAGAACATCTTCTTACCTGGACTCCACTGAATTTACCTTAAACCCTCACCAGTTAGTCTTGGGGGCTGGGTGGGGCTCAGTGGTACAGTACATGTTTGGCATGCGTAAGGCCTTGGGTTCCAGTCCCGTCACCAAAGGAAAAAACAAAAACACCAAATTTTGTAAAATCTCAGTGTCAGGAGTTTTCTCAGTGAGATGGCAAAGGAATTGCAGGGATGGGATTCTGACCCTTTGCATGCACGGTGGGAAAAGTGTCTTTTCTGCAAGCGTCTTTTAAGACCAATGGTTCCATCAGCAGAAATCATAAATACCCAGAGGACCTGTTAGAACCCAGATTATTGAATTCAGCCCGAAGTTTCTGACTGTGGGGCCGGGGAAGGAGTTGTCTTTTTGTCAGGTTCCTAGGTGATGAGATGCCACGGGGCTTTCCTTTGAGAACACCTGCTCTGGGTGTTCCCATCTCTACGAACCTACATTGACTCAAAGTAAGCATTACATGTGGACTTTTTACTCACTCCAATTGTCAAACGTTCATTGAGCAACTACTGTATGTCAACCACAGAATCAGGAAGTGAAAGAAGATACTTAGGAGACGAACGCTCTTCAAATACGTTGGTCTCTGTTGCTTTTATTTTCTGAAGCGGGTTTAGAGACTCACCGAGCATTCTCTTTCATCTCAAGTGGTCACATTAAAATCTCAGGAAGTTGTCAAGAACAAAGTTACATTTATTTGTAGCTTTGCATACTGAAGGAGGAAGGGACTGTTCCAAATGTCTAAAGAGTTGATTTTCAGTTTCTAAAACTATGAGGCATTATCACCCTTGAAGATTATTTCTAATTTACAAACTATACCATCGATGCCTACCTGGCCACTGTCTCTTCTCCAGTATGGCAAAATTACTCTAAATCTCACCAAAAAATCTGAATTTTTTCACACATCTCTAACATGAGCTTCATCGCCATGATGCCTGTGTCCTGGGTGCTTTAAAGGATGTAGCAAGGCCAGCATAAGAGGTGCATACTTCGAAGTTTGTGGACACTGGGGAAAAGGGATGGAAGGAGAAGGAAGAGAGGGGCATTCTCCTAGTCCCAAATTCAATTTTCTAATTGAGCCCCATTTCTATTAATCATGCACCTTTCCCATTTTTCTTAAGACTTTTCTCATTTTAACTAGTTATAGGGTTTTAGTTTGTCCAATTTCATTTTGCTTTACTTTTGTAATTTTGAGGAATACAGGGGAGTGGTTGGGGCATCAGTTGTCATCTTGGTGGTTAATTCCAAATGAGGACTCTGTCAAAAATTAGGGCTCTTTAGATACCCACCAAGAGAAAAGGATTTACCATGGGTCCCTAATTTCCCTCTAGTTTGAGAGCCCTAGTCATTAAGGGTTGTGGCTGCACCCACCAGCTCCTCAGCTGATGGTGAGATTCTGACTCTGGTGAAGAGTGGAGGCTGGAGGGGGAAAAGGCCACAGTTGTGACAGTCAGAAGGTACAAATGAAGGTCCTATGCCAGGCCACCATTCCTGAGGCCACATACCTCAGGAATATTTCATAGTCTTTCATAGTCTGTTCGCATTCCTGCAACTCATTAAAGCACATTATAAGGTTGGATCCTTTGTGACATCATCTCTGCTTAGATTGTTACTACAAACATGTCCCAGAGAAGTTCCTGCTGAACTTTTCTGGTGCCTTCCTGCATGCATTAGCTTGGGATGCACTTTTTACCGTCGCCAAGAGAGGCTCTGGCATCCACCCAGGACATCAGGCGTGCAGCTGCCAAACAGCGCTAGGCGGGGCTGTGTGGGCCGCGTCGTGTATTTGGCTTCCAGAATGGGATGTCGATGGCATGGCTGTAAAATGTGCCTAGGGAGATTTTTATTTTTAAATTATTTTCTTATTTGATATAATTGAAACAGTACATACTCTGTAGACTTCCCTGTTAACCTTAGTGGCCCAGTTTACTTCATTTTAAAGGACTCTTTCAACTTTAAAATTAAACATACAGTTGTTTCATGGTAAGGGAGTGATCTTTTTCTTCTTTTTACTTTTATTTGTTTTCCAAGATTAAACATAATAAAAAAAATTTTTTTTAGTTTTTTTCATTAGACTTTCTTTGAGTAGCTTTTGGTTTCCAGAAATATTGAGCAAAAAGTACAGCATTCTCATATTATTAACATCAGGGGCTGGAGGCTCAGCTCAGTGGCTGAGCATACAGGAGACCATGTGCTCAATCCCCTGCACCAAAACAGAAAAAAAAACTTTCATAACTGTGGTTCATTTGTTAGAATTGATAAACCATTATTAATACATTATTATTCACCAAGGCCCCTATTTTACTTTAGGGTTCACCCTTGGTGTAGTACATTGTAGAATTCTGACAAATATATGACATGCGTCCTCAAATGAGGTATGAAATCCAATAGTTTACCTGACCTAAAAACCCCATCTGTTCCATCTCCACCTGTTCATTCCACTGATTTTTTATTTTTATTATTATTAATTTTTTTTTTTGTACCAGGGATTGAACACAAGGTTGCTTAACTACTGAGCCACATCCCTGAAAACTTTTTATTTATTTATTTTTATTTTGGGACAGGGTCTCATTGAGTTGCTTGGGGCCTTGATAAGTTGTGGAGGCTGGCTTTGAACTTGCAATCCTCCTATCTCAGCCTCCTCAGTCACTAGGATTACAGGCGTGCACCCCCACACCTGGCACACCCACTGATTTTTTTTTTTTAACTGACTTCATCATTTTGCTTTTTCTAGAATGTCATACAGATGTAGTCACACAGAATATTGCGTTTTAAATTGGCTTCTTTCACTTAATAATATATATCATTTCTTTTTGTAGCTAAATGATATTCCTTGGTGTGCCTCCATCACAGTTTGTCTATCCATTCACCTATTGAAAAGCATCTTGGGTGCTTCCGAGTTTGGGCAGTTGTGAATGAAGCTGTTCTAAATGTCTGTGTGCAGGTTTGGGTACGGATGTAAGTTTTCAGCTCATTCGGGATGACACATGCAGTTGTGTGGTCAGACCATGTTTAGCTTTGAAGAAACTGACCGTCTTCCAAAGTGACTGCACCATCTTTTAGCAGTGAATGAGTTCCTGTTTCTCCACATTCTCACCAGCATTCTGCTTTGGATTTTTGTCATTTTAATAAGCACATAGTAGCGTCCTATCATGGCAATTCCCTGGTAATGCGTCACGTTAGAGATCTATTCATTTACCTCTTTGCCATCAATATATCACCTTAAGTGAGGCATCCGTTCAGAATTGTCAATTTTTTAATTATGTTGTTTTCTTATTTTTTTTTAAGAGAGAGAAAGAGGGGGCTGGATTGGTGGCTCAGCAGTTCAAACTCTGGCACCACATAACACAATCAAGTGTCGGAGCAACGAAAGCCAAAATGAAAAACTAAATAAAATTGATTCTTTCTCTCTCTCACTGTCTCTTTCTCTTTGAGAGAGAGAGAGAACAAGAGAGAATCAATTTTCTTTATTTCTCCATCTGGCCTTTCTTTCTCTGACACGTGGTTGCCTATGTGGTGCTGGAGTTTGAACCCCTGTCCTCACACACGCCAGGCAAGCGCTCCAACCTCTGTACCCTCGCTCCAGCCCATTTTCTTGTTCTTGAATTTTAAAAGTTCTTGGTATATTTTGGATACCAATCGTATGTCAGATATGTGTTTGACATTTATTTCCCCCCAGTCTCTGGCTTATCTTCTCATTCTCTTAACCACGTCTTTTGCAGAGCATCAACAATTTTTTTTTCATGAATATAATCAGGGAGGAAAATGTTCTTAAATAAACCTGACTCTCACTTTGGCTTGGCACCCATTACCTGCCCAAGAAAATACAAACAGCCTGAGGGGAGCAAGGTAGGTAGCTGGCGGTCTGGTAGCTGAAATATGAGAACCACAACAGGAGTGTGACCTCTAAATCAGATGGAATCATTTTAACTGCTGTAGGGAAGCAGGATAGATGTGACCCCAGATTAAAAAGGAAAAAAAGAAACTTGGTTATAGAACTACGTGCTGAACCATGGAAAGATTTTTCTCTCAGTCTTCATTTTTATTCAGGTCTCTTGGTTTCTTCTCCACTTACACTCCTTAAGTAACTAGAGCTCCTGAAGTGAGTGGGACTCTCCGGAGTTGTCTGCTTCCACTAACCAGGATTTAGCAAGAGAAAAATGTTTGTTTTAAATTCAAAGAGGGATGGCAGAGAGTGAAATGCACTTTAATTACTCACTCATTAAGTATTCATCCAGCAAGGGTTTATTGAGAACCTACTATGTGTTAGCCTCTTTGATGCTGGCCATACACAGGGACAGATCCAGTTTGCTGTTGTGAAGTTTATATTTCAAGAAAGAGGGACAATTAAGTCTGAAATCTCTTTGATCAGCATGTTGATTGAAATGAGCACAAGAGTTCTGAGAAAGAGAAAAGAGATATGTAGTTCTCCAGGGAGCAGAGACAGGTCACACAAGCTTATTCCAAAGCTGAGACCCGCAAGGTAGGGGTCAGGAACTGGCTAGGCAAAGAGCAGAGAAAGATGTTTCCGGCCCTCAGAATGATACCTTTCCACACTGGGGAGAGCTCACGTATGAAAGGCACTAGATTAAGGTTACTTTTTTTTCCTTCCTTCCTTCCTTCCTTCCTTCCTTCCTTCCTTCCTTCCAGTAGCAGGGATTAAACTGGTGGCACTTAAACACTGAGCTATCTCTCCAGCCCTTTTTTATTCTTTGTTTAGAGACAGGGTCTCGCTAAGTTGCTTAGGGCCTCACTTAATTGCTGAGGCTGGCTTTGAACTTGGAATCCTCCTGCCTCAGCCTCCCAAGCCACTGTGATTATAGGTAAGCGTCACCGTGAACACCGGTCTGTTTTTTATTTTGAAAAAAATCTTGAAATGTAATATGTCCACAGAAGAAAATGTTTAAAATAGAGATCAACAGTATAATGAATAATTTTAATATAAGTCCTCAGGCAAGCACAACCAAGATTACCAGACGTAACTCACCTATACCAGAAGCCTCATGTGCCCCTTCAGGATTCTGACTCTTGTTCATCGTCCTAGAGTAGTCACTTAAGCATGCAGCCTTAAATAGCATCATTTAAACTTTGTGCATTTGGAATCACACAGCCCTTGTTTATTTGGTGTATACCTGGTTCTTCGTTTCTTTTTCCCCTTTAACATTATATTTTTCCAGTTTTTCACTGCTGTGTAGTATTCCATTTTAGAAACAGATTACCCTTCACATGTCCATTAAAAAACTCTGTTCTGTGATGATTATTCCTAGGTTCCAGAGAGAGAGAGAGAGAGAGAGAGAGAGAAAGTGTGTGTGTGGGTGTGGGTGTGTGTGAGAGAGAGAGAGAAAGAGAGAGGGAGGGAGAGGAGAGGGAATTTATGTGCATGTGTGATGTCCCAATAGCTCCCAAGAGGACTCTGGGTCAGGACTACCCTTCAAAAATAAGACCCCAGACATGGGTTTGCTGTATGTTGCATAGAACCTGGTTTGCAGTAAACATCTAATAACGTTTGTCTGTTCCTCACTCCGCCCATGAGATCACTTTTGAGAGCAGCTCGTTTCTGAGTTAGCAAGGCCTCTTCCATGCCATCCAGCTTGTCAGGTGTTCTGGCTTATGCTGGGATTATTCTACACTTGGTTTTGCCTCCATGCCACCACAGGTATCATGAGTTTGTCACCTTGAACCTTTTCTACATTTAAGAAGGGTGGACCCATTGGTGTGCAGGAAGGGAGTTGTGTTGCATTAATCCACCTGAATGCCATAGGGTCAATTTAGAGCCCCCACCAACTCTGTCCCCATCCCGAAAGCCCCATGTGGCAGCCCAGCAGTGAGCAGTCAGAACAGCCGTCTACCCAGACATCAGGCCAGCGCGTCTGACGGAATACACGTGAAGACAGTGTCCCCCGGGGAACTCTCCCTTTTTAGAGGACGAAATGAATGATATCCCTTTTCATTACATCAGTGCCAGGTATTTTCCCTAAGCAGCCTTTTTAAAAGAACGAATTCAAACAGGCCCAAAAAACAAATGCAAGAGATCTACAAAGCTCTTAGGGGATGAGTTTACACACTATCCTAATTTCAAAGGAGACGTTTTTGTGCGAGGACACAATGTCTGGGTTCTCCCAGTGGGCGCACATCCACTTTAATGTCCATTTCTGCATTTGTGCTGAAATCAGATAAATGCAAAGAGCCCTAGATTTGTTTCTGCTCTTAACTGATTGGTCCTTTAAGGGACAGTTTCCATGCTAACTCATTACACAGAGTCTGAATGTTTGGGGTACCAGTAGGGAACAGAACATCAGCAATCCCTTCCAAATCTCAAGGGTCGGATTACACAAAGTGTCTATTCTGTTTATTCTTCACTGCTGCCTTTGCAGATGCCCAGAGCAGTTCAGCTCAGAACACCACACTCTGCTCTGCCTTCTGATTTTCATCTTGGGTTGCCCCTTGGGGACCCGGGGACTTCCCATCCCTTGTGGTCTGCTTATTCTTTGCTCCAGATTTGCACCCTTTTATTTAGTCCATTAGTGGAACCCCCATTTCAAGGAGCAGTTTCTATTTAACACTGTGGGAAGGCACCAGATAAAAGGACGTCACATTTTCTCCCTGCTTAAGAAGGGTGTTAGACTAGATATCCCCTCTAACCTACTGCCCTGACAAAATTACCCATTGGAGCATAGTTGACAACCTGTAACGAGCTCCTGAGCTAGAGGATTGGAGGACTGAACATATACGACATAAAGCTTCTGCTCCCCAGGGATCTGGCCCAGAGAATTCTGAGCATTGGCCTTAGGGCGATTTTCTTCCCTAGGGCGCTCTGATCTAATGGTTAGCCAGGCTGATTTCACACACTCTTTAGCAGACCATTTGATACCATGAGCCCCTCTAGGAGGCCCATGGCACCCATGCACCCCACCTCTAGAAACGCACAAATGTTCGCCTACAACCTATCGAACGTAACACCAAGGACTTCCTTAACGCCTTCACATCACTATCAGGTCTGCAGCCCAGGTTAAGAAGCCCTATACCAATGGAAGGAACTGATTTACTTTGAAAATTTTCAGTTTCATGGCTAGAAAACTTTTTTTTTTTTTAAAGAGAGAGAGAGGGACAGTGAGAGATAGAAACAGCTTTATTTAGTTTTTCACATGGCCTTCGTTGCTCCAACATTTAGTTGTGTACGTGGTGCTGGGGTTTGAACTCGGGTACTCATGCTTGCCAGGCAAGTGCCGAAACGACTGAGCCACCACTCCAGCCCCATGGCTAGAAAACTTGATAGATTTTTCTTCCTGCTTCCCACAAGTGAACAAGAAAAAAAAAATAGCTGTTTCTTTTTCCACATGGCAAATCTTCAAATATTTGTAGATTGCTGTGGCTTTCTCAGTTAGACTTCTCTTTGGAGGCTTTGTCTCTGTCAGTCATCAAACAGCACTCAACAATTATTTAGGAACAATTTTCACTAGTATTTGAGGCTTTGGGACTAAGATGTGCGTACAAACACACGGCTCCTCAAAAATGACAAAGCAGGTTTTCAATATCCTCCTGCATCAATTTGGGAATGTCGTATGTGGCTTGGAATTTGTCCGTGTCTTCCAGTTTATCCAACTCGGAGGAGTACAGTTTTTCAAAATAGGTTCTGAAAATCCTCTGGATTTCAGATAGGTCAGTGGTGATCTCTCCTCTTTCCTTTCTGATTTTGTTGATTTCCTTCATTTCATTCTTTCTTCTGGTGAGATTGGCTAGGAATTTGTCAATTTTATTTATTCTTTCAAAGAACCAACTCTGTTTTGTTCATTCATTATATTGTTTTTTTTATTCTCAATGTCATTGATTTTGGCTCTGATACTGATTATTTCCTGTCTTCTACTGACTTTGGGATTGGATTGTTCTTTTTGTAGGGATTTGAGGTGGAGCACAAGTTTGTTTATTTGGGATTTCTCAAGATTTTCTATGAAGGCACTCAGTGCTATAAATTTTCCTCTTAAGAATGCTTTCATCCATCCCAGAGATTTTGATATGTTGTGTCTTCATTCTCATTTGTTTCCAAGAATTTCTTGATTTCTGTTCTCATATCCTCTTTGATCCATTCTTCATTTAAAAGGATATTATTCAATCTCCATGTATTTATGTGCTTTCTGTTATTTTTCTTGCTGTTAATTGCTAGGATCATACCATTATGATCTGATGGGATACATGAGATCATATCAACTTTTTTTGTATTTGCTAATATTTCCTTTGTGGACTAAAATATGAACTATTTTGGAGAGGGATTCATGTCCTGCTGAGAAGAAGGTAAACTCAGTCAATTTGGGGTAGAATATTCTGTAGATGTCTGTTAAGTCCATTTGATTCATAGAGTAGTTTAGGCTGGAGATATCTTTATTGATTTTTTGCTTTGATGATCTGTCTAGCGATAATAGTGGTGTAGATGCCCTTCACTGGATGAATGGATCCAAACACTGTAGTATATGTATATACACACAATGGAGTTCTACTCAATTATTAGAAAGAACAATATCATGACTTTTGCAGGTAAATGGATGGAAATGGAAAAATCATGATGAGCAAAATAAGCCAGACCCAGAGACTTAAGGGTTGGACGTTTTCTCTTACATGTAGAAGCTAGAATAAAATCAAGGATAGGGTGAAAGTTACTCAAGCTTATTTATTAGACCCACCAAATTCGAAGTAACACATAATCTGGGAGAACCATAGCTATGAAGGCTGGGGAAAGAGGATAGGGAGAGAAAAGAGGGCAGGTGGAAAGGGAGGAGATAGGGGGGTTATCAATTCTGTAGGGTACACTTGACTCCCCTGAGAAGCCAAATAATACCCATCCAGGTGTTTAAAACTTGAAAATTCAAAAATCAATGTATATGGACATTTATATCTATAATGGGGGGGGGAACTACAGTGGAGACAAGGGATTGGGCAGTGGGCAAAGGTCGGGGGATCCTGGATAAGGTTGGGTTCAAGTTATATTTTCATTACGTATGCATATTTGAATGTGTAGCAACGAATCCGTTCAATATATAAGAATATGTTGAGTTAATAAAAAAGAATAAATAAATTTAAACAAATTCAAATAAAGTAAAATTTAAAATTCTATTCCTAAAAAAAGAAAAAGCCAAGATAAGTGGGTATGTTCTTTTTCTTCTTCTTAAAAAAAAGAGAGAGAGAAGAAAGTTGATCAATTGATCCCTTAGCAAAAAAAAAAAAAAAAAAAAAAAATCTCCAGATTCTTAAAAGGACTAAAACATTGACCCTGTATTTACTTCTACATCACCTTCACTTCTTTTTTTAGCAGGGGCAGGGGGTGGGTACTGGGGATTGATCCCAGGAGAAGTAGTTGACCACAGAACCACACCCCCAACACACACATACGTTTTTTTTCCCCCCAAACTTCTGTAATCGCAGGCATTTGCTATCCTTCCTGGTAGCACTCCTTTTTAAATTCAAATTATTGTTTGACTATTGTTCAGTTTTCCATATTTAATTGAGAAGAATTCTTGGTGGAATTCTAGATTGAAAGTTAAAACATAAAGCTTGAGATTTTACTTTGAACTCCCTACAAAGTGGGGTTAATGTTTTCTGAGCCACTTTTATATGCTAAGATAATTTATGCACAACATAAATCAGTGTTGTTGCTGTCCTTGAAAACAGTTTTTCCCTGGTTCTCATTAGGATCTGTCTTAACCCTATTTTATCGTCTTAGGTCACTAATATTATCAGAATAATAGTGGTCCCAGAGAGCTCATATTTTGTGTTTTGGAGTATTTACATTGTAAGTTTTATTTCATTAAGGATAGAATTACAATTAGGTAGAATTTAAAGAATCAAGCTATAGAGAAAATATTATTACAAATAATGAAGTAACAATAACAAAGTTAGACTAAAAGTCTAGAAATGAGGTATCTGTATTTGATTTGAGGCAGTCAGTTAACTCTCCATGAAAAGGGGGTAGTTTGGCCCAAGTCATACCAGAGTTCCCTAGAGTCATGTGACTTTCTGTGGAGAAGATGCTGGGTCAATACCAAAGTCCTATTCGTGGACAGTCACCCAGCCTGCCTCCTGAAAAATGATTGCAGTTTCTGCACTTACCAAACTAAGTCACATCTGGAACCCAGAAGGAAAGAGCCATGTGGGGACAGGAGTCTTGAGAAGAGATGACCTTCGGTCAAGGACACATTCAACACAAACCAGCTCCATGGGAAGGGAGCTGAGAAAGAGGAGAACGCTGTTCTCTTTCCATTCTCACTCTCTTCCTTTCCTGTGATCTGCTTAGCCTTTCCGTTGGCCAAAATCTTGGGAAGCCAGAGTAGCCCATACAAATCAGCCTTGAGTGCGGTAAAAATAGGTGGAGAAAGAATCTGGAAAGAGGGAATGCTACTCTTTTTTAAAAGGACTATGTATAATCTCAATTGCTCACATCCTCTTTCACAAAGTGAAAAAATATTTTTGGAATATATTTTTTGTATCAGTGCTTTAAGTAGAAATTGTTCTGTGCTTCAAGAAACATGTACTGGAACATAACTTCAACAGATAAATATTTATTTTCCTCATGTCACAGAAGTCCAGAGGTAGGCAGTTTCTGACATTGGTTTAGAAGATCAAAAACAACAAGCAAGGCCAATTTTCCGAAATTTTCTTGCATAGTCCCAAGAAGAAGAAAAATAGCTACTGTTGGATTTCTAGCTATTGTGGCTGCATTCTTTTTGCAAAACATCTAGAAGGATTTTCCTGGAAGCCCCAACCCAGTGAATTCTGTTCACATCTCATGGACCTCCTTTATCTGCAGGAGAGGCTGGGAGACACATCTCAGTTGATTACATTTGCTGCCTCTCCTGATTTAAGAATTCTCCTGGACACAAGCAGGAGAAGAGTGTTAAATAGACGGGCAGTGACATCCACTCAATGTAGCATTTAACCATCTGAGGCACATGGGCTCAGGGCACTGGTTTGTCCCAACTTGAAAATTTCCAAGTCATATGAATCAGAACTTCCCTCTTGAATCATCAGATTTCCCATCAGGTCGTTCTCCATGGAATATTAAGACATGCAGGCGAGAGAAAGGCCACACCTGTAATCCCAGCAGCTCGGGAGACTAAGGCAGGAGGATCACAAATTCAAAGCCAGCACCAGCAACTTAGCGAGGTCCTAAGTAACTTAGTGAGACCCTGTCTCAAAATAATAAAAAGGACTGGGGATGTGGCTTAGTGGTTAAGCACCCCTGGTACCAAAAAAAAAAAAAAAAAGAAAAGAAAAAAAGAAGAAGAAGAAGGAAAGAAAAGAAAGAAAAAAAGAAATGCCACTTAGCTACTTATAAGTGAAAAGATTTTAAAATCTCAAGACAAATGTTCATTGCCTTGTAGAAACAATTTGTGCCAATAAAATGCAGTTAGAGTCTAGAAATAGGTAAAAGGAAAATGGAAAAGATGCATTTTGATAGTACAATGGAAAAGATGCATTTTGATAGTACGCTGGTAGAAATATAAAGGATATAATCTTTTGCTCAAGAATATTTTGCAGTGCAATGTGTATTAAGAATATTTAAGGGGCTGGAGCAGCTCAGTCGATACAACGCTTGCCTGGCATGCACAAGGACACGGATTCAAACCCCAGTACAATGTACACAACAAAGTTTTGGAGCAAAAAAAACCACATGAAAAACTAAATAAAACTGATTCCTTCTCTCTTCCCTCTCTCTCTTAAAAAAAAAAAAAAAACTTTAAAAAAATGTTTAGATCCTATATCCCTACTCAAAATCACTTTTTTTTAAAGTCTAGAGGAAAAAACCCACAAGAGAACAATTAAATAAATTTGGTACAGTCACATGTTGGAGTAAGATGTAACTATTAAAACTTAGATTTACGAAGTGTTTCAGGTAGTATGGGAGGACTGTTTTATTTTCATAATGACATTAGATTCTACTGCAGTTTTACTTGAGTATTCCAATCCTCTAAGGTCTCCCTTTCTCTAAATATCCAGCTAAAATAGCTTGAGTTTCCATCCCACTCAATAGCAGGATTTCCACTCTACTCTAGTGGGTTGTCACCACATCAAATTGCAGGGGAAACTGCAAACACTTCTTTAGAAAGAAATTGACAAAGAACTTCAAAGGATAATACATAGAAGGAAATACAAATGACCTATGAGGGCAGGCAAAAATGCTCAACCTCAAAATCTAATGAGATGAAAAGTTAATTTTTGTATATTAAATAGACTAGAATGGAACAAAAAGATAACATGCAGGCTGTTACGAATACAAGGACATCATGGATGCTGCACACAATTGCAATCCCAGTGGACTTGGGAGCCTGAGGCAGAAGGATGGCAAATTTGAGACCAGCTTTGGCACTTTAGCAAGATCTGTCTCAAATAAAATAAAAAGGGCTGGGGATGTGACTTGGTGTGAGAGTGCTTTCCTAGCATGCACAAGGCCCTGGGTTCAATCCTCAGTACTATTAAAAAATAATAGTAAGGAAATGAGCCTTTATATTAGTGTTTGTAGCAGGGCAGCAAAAATTTTGGAGAGTAGTCTGTCGACCTATCACTTAACCCAGCAATCTCTGCTCTATAAATTTATCCTCTATACGTAATTAGATGAAATAATGCATGATTTTTGTTACTGGTCATTTTGAAGTATGAAAAGAACTCAGTGGTGTTAATTCTAGGTCACTCTGAGAATGATGATTGATAAACAGAGAAACAAGGAAGCGCTTGACAGGGTACCTAGCACACATAGGCACTATTTAAGTGTTTACTGAATGATGAACTAATTCAATGGGTAGTGCTATGGTTTAAATCAGTGCCCCTCAAAGGCCCATGTGTTAAAACCTTTGTTCCCAAGGTGATGCCATTGGGAGGTGGTAGAACCTTTGGGAGAATGTTGTAGGAGGTCCTTAGGTCCTTCGAGTGTGTCCCCAAAGAGGACTATGGGAACCTGGCCCACCCCCCTCCTCTCTTTCTCTCTGTCTCTCTGCTTCCTGTTTTGTGAGATGAACAGTTATCTCTGCCGTGTTCCCTGCTGTTGGCATCTGGCACCCTCACCATAGGCCCAAAGCAGTGGGGCTGCCAAATCTTGGACTAGAATCTCCAAACTGTGAGTTAAATCAATCTTTTATCTTAATAAATGAATTGCCTCAGGTACTTCATTATAGTAACGTAAAGCTGACTACTACAGGTATTCTGTGTAATAAAATCCGTTTCATTTTATTTTTTATTAAGGAATTGTGTTATTGTACAATCCAGTTTCATTTTAAACAGCATCTTGTCTCTTATAAACACTGTGGTCACTGGTTGTAAGCATGGGAGTAGAACTTCAGAGATGGGTCACAGTCATTTGCTTGAAAGTGGGAGACTCAAAGGAATGGCATTTCTTTCTATTTGTCAGTTTGTCTGTTCATTTTGTACAGCCAAATTCTTTATGAAAATGAATGAGATCTCCAAGTAAGAATGGAAAAAGAGATTAACAATGGGCCTTGGAAAAGTCTGTAGGGGTCAGGTAGAGTCAGTTTGCTCTGTGGTTTATTTTGCTATATACAATAATTTGGTTGAGAGAGAAATTAAATGGGTTATCTGATTAAGCATAATCATTTTAGATAAATTAGCATAGTCTAGAGGGAGGGTCTCAGGACCTTTTGAAAGGGGGGATGTGATTTGCTTTCAAGTCTTCTCCTCCTCTCCTAATATATCCCATAACGCATCTCAAAAAATCCTGAACCTATGTTGCAAAAGAGTCTAGCTGCAGAAATCAGTGACAGCAACTTGAAATATTAGCCTTGATGTCAACTGGGAATAACACATTAAAATACATTTGGATTTTAATGATGAAAATATGTCGAATTGAAAAGGTCTGCCAGTTTTTTATTATCATTTTCATAGCAATTCCCAATATTTATCCCCAGTATTTAAATCATTTAATGTAAGAAAGCATCTAAAATAGGAGCTGAAGGGCTTTATTCTTCACTGCGTGTGTTACACGGGGAGGATGAAGTAATGTTGCGCAGTTAGAAGGTTGCTTTGAGTTGACAGTGCAGCTTAGGGACGGACATGGTAACAAATAGAAAAAAATGAGTTCTAAAATATGACTATCACATTATTATTTTTTTGATTATAACAGCTGAGAATTTTTGCCATGCAAATTGTGTGGGCAATAAGAGTTTACACTTCAGTCTCATTTTGAACATGCATTACAGCTAGAATTCTATCACCTGAATTTCTCTGTGTTCCGCTCACCCTGGCAACTATCAATTATTTTTTATTTTATGGAGGGAGTTATGAGTGGCCGGAAGGAAAATTCTGATTTCTTCAACAGCATTTTTCACTGATCTATGTATTATAATTATGCACACTAAACTTACTAAAATATTGAAATTTATGGTTACGAGATCATGCTGGCAGAAGATAGTTCAAATTTTTTAAGCTCATGCACTCAGTGTGAAGGGCTTCTGCAGTTTGAAGAGAGTGTCGTTCTCAGTAAGTAAATCTTCTCTACATAAATCTGAAGTTCAAATGTTTCTGATTAATGCTCTGCTGTCTTTTCGGTACCTCCTGGAAGGCAACAAGATTAGTAGAGTGCGCAGTTCCTCATATCTTGTCATGATTGGGTCCAGCTTTCAGATCAGAGCTGGAGCACTAAGGAAGAACCACAGGATACCACGCTTGAGTCCCAGACTCAAGCTTTAGGGCTTGAACATGGGTGTTTGTCAATCACCTAACCTTGAAAATCTCTGTATTTTTAAAAGTGATACCTAACAACGTGGCATGTGAGAAATAGGCTGTAGAATTTTTATAAGTAGAAACAACAATTTGAGCTATATTAATTGCAAATATCGTCATGAATATTGTGCCTTCTTGTCTTGCCAGAGTCTATTCCCTAAGAGCAAAGCTAAATAAGGCAATAGAAGAAGAGAAAGACATTTAGTTGTGGGCTAGAGTGGTGGATCAGTGGTTATGGTGCTTGCCTGGCATGCACAAGTATGTGACTTCAAACCCCAGCACCATGTACACAACGAAATCTTGGAGCAATGAAAGCCACATGAAAAACTAAATAAAATTGATTCATTCTCTCTCTCTCTCTCTCTTACTGTCCCTCTCTCTTTAAAAAAAAAAAGTGATTTAATCGTACACTCAATGCCTATAGTAACATGAGTTCTACTGAAACTGTCATTCTTACACCAAAACCATAATTAGAGGAGTGTTAGTGAAATGAATAAGAATGTCAATAAAGTCTGTGAATTTAAGATTGTATGAATTTTACCCTAACTGTAGATTCTAAGTGATGTTAGTGAAGGTTGTGGGAGATCCAAACAAAGAACTTAGAGAATGTTTGTAACTCCCTTTGGACCTGAAAGTGTGACATTACTTTGTTTTTGACTTAAAAAATGTAATGAAATGTGTAAGAGGTTAATAGGTACAGTCCAACCAGAGAAGCAAAGAACCAATCTCTGCTTTGCTTCTAATCAGCTGGAGATGGTTTGTTTGGCTGCTGGCTGAGGCTGGAAAAGAAATGACCAATTTGCAGCTCTTCCCACAATGTTGAGGTCTCCAGGCAGAAAGCCCAATGGGAAAAAATAAAGCAGCAAGGATGACAGACTAACGTCACCTTGAGGACAGCCACACCTCCTATCGCTTCTTAGGAAAACCAGAAATACTACTAGTGCTTGGAAAGCTGCATCTGTAGTGGTCTTAACATAGAACCACCCCTCAAAAAAAAAAATGAAAACAAGAGTCTGATGAAATTTAGGATGATGAGGAATTGTGCACATTTTAATGTCTTTCTAAGTAAAATTTCACAGTCCATCCAGCAACTAATGAAGTAATAGTGTCAGCATTACCTAGGAAACACATGCATTTTACCACAAGCTTGACGTGGCTTCCAAGAAGAAATGATGGATCGTGGATGGGCTATGGGTTGTGCCAAGGTCCTGATGCCCTGGGCTCTCAGAGCAGCCAAGCAGGACGGGCCTCTGGAGCAGCCTATTCACCCGGAGCCTTTTTACCAGGTCATACAGGTATCATCATTCTCTGTGTGCCACAACATGGCAAAGCCTGGAAAAAACCCTACTCTGTAAATATACTTTGCAAACTACCTAAATTCCATATGAAGGGATGTGTAAAACTATGAGTAAACAACGGAAGGCAGAAGAATGTAGAAGAAGGCCAGTGGAGGGAGGCCAGGGACTTCAGGTCTGGGTACTGCTGCGTCCTTTGTTTAACCATGCTGACTCTCTAACAATAAATAACTCAGAAATGTTCTAGCAAATGTTCAAGAGTGAGGGCATATGGAGCGTTTGATTTTGTTTGTGTTTAAAATAGGATTTCCACGCAGATGGCATTGGTTTAGCTATTGCATGACTTTGTTTGGATCTTCTTCTGCTCAAGTAAGAGACGAGAAGCAAAGCTCTTAGCAGCTCCAGCTCCCACAGCTGAATCCTGCAGTTTGCCTTACCGTGTTCTGCACAGGTGCTGGCTCATGTGCGTAAGACGCCTTTGCTTATCAGTGAGAGCCCGGTGACTGTCCACAGTGGTTTCCATTGGCTCCTGGAATATCAAGGCGAAAACGGCCATGGGCATTCAGTGCAGGTGTTGAGATATTTAGATTCCTGAGTGTGGTTATTGTCGCAGGAATCCAGCCACAACTGTAGGGCTGACAGACAATTTTTTTTTTTAAAGGCTGAAATGTCTTCTTTAAAATGTCCAGGGACAAGGTCTACAAAATGAAGCCAGTGGCGTTTGTCCTATTAGATAAGTTGTTATTCCTTATCAAAGATGTCTAGACATCCAGTCTGCCGTCTTCCCCTTCTAAGCTTGTTGTTTAGGGTGGGTGGGAGGAGAGAAGAAACAAACAGAAACAACACCTTAGAACATCTTCTTGTGAACATCATCTTGTGAACGTCACCTTGTGTGCATCATAGTGCCTGCACTTTCCCTTTACCCCAGTACCTCTCCGGGGATCACCAGAGCACCAGCTTTGTTTCCTCTCCACTGTGTTTAGCTTTCCTTAGGTGCACACCTCATCCACTCTCCCGGAAGTCAGTGTCTCTCTCTTGCAGTTCCCCAGGGAGAAAGGGGACACAGGCAACTTCCAAGTTACTCACGTCACTGGTCATCTCTTCACACTTGTGTGATGTCCTTGGTAATGGCTAGCATAAGATTTCCACCCAGTCACTAACAGCCTCAGCAGTCCACCAACCTGCCTTGAATTGTGTCCTACTCCACAGACAGAAGAGTCATTTCCTTCCTGAAACCCAGAGAGGTGGGGGATGGGGACGGGAGAGTCTCCAAAACCCAACTGAGTTATTTTCCCAAGCTTTATGTTTTGAACTGTGCTCCATAGAATATGGAGTCCTGGAAATGAGTTGCTCTTTTATGCCCTAAATCCTAGGATTCTGACAATCTTTGCCAGTTCCTTCTGCAGGACCTGGCCCTTTTTAACAAGGTCCTCATTATAAGGCAACATGGATTATTTGAGCATGGGGAATTTCCTCTACCTAAACCTGATTTAACTAGTTTGGAAGAGGATTAAGGAGACTCAGACACTGATATGGTTCTGGGGGAAGATCCAATATTAAAGTGCCAAGCTGCCAGAACTGTCATTTCAAATGTTATGAAATCAGATTTCAATCTTGTACAAAAGTTACTGACTAAAGAAAAGAGTTTTCCAATTTGGAGAGAAAACCAACCTCTCCCAGCAAGTGTAACAGGGTTGGGAAAACAGTGTTTAAAGGAAAAGGAGACCTGAATGTGAATCATCAGGGTTGAAATCGAGTCGGTTGGTCTACTTTTTATTTAGCTCTTTCTTTTAAGTTAGTCTTATGACATATAATTAATGTTTTCTTATGTTGAATCTTTGTGAAAAAAATGACAGAATATTCCTTTTTCACATTTCCATACTTACCCAGCAGCAAGTGTTAGAGCCAAGTTTCAACCCAGGCTCTCCTTGCCCCATAGCCTGGGCTCTGGACCACTGTGCTATGTTACTTTCTGTGCAAACACATGCTACTCTGCCCAGTGGTATAAAACATCCAACCCTGCTTCTTGGCAATATCCCTTAATCATTATTATAAGACCAGGAGAGCTGATTTTATTTAGCAAATGACCATTCTGATGATTTGTTCTTGAAAAAGAGCCATTTGTATATTATTTCAGCCTTGTTTTTTGGATTTAGCTGCATTTTTTTCTTAGTGTGTTGCAGATCTCCAATTCTCAATTGCACAAATATCAAAATAAATACTTACTCTACCAATTAGTGTTAGCCAGCAACCCCATCTGTTAATGAAATTCTTCTGGCCCTTTCCTTGATCCTCTTGCTATCATTGCTGCCTGTGTGGTGCTAGGAATAAATGTAGAGGCCCTGGTTCAGATAAGTGTCCCCCAAAGGTCCACTGTATTGAAGATTGGTCCCCAGGGTGGTGCTATTGGGGAAATGGTGGGATTTTTAGGAGGTGGGACTAGTGGGAGGTTCTTAAGTCATTAGGGGTGGGCTGAAGGTGACTGTGGGACCCTAGTCCTTTCCTCTTTCTCTTTCAACAAAGAAGTATTTACAAATGTGTTCACTTAATTTGAGAAACAATGCATATTGCATTATGTGTTGCAAATCTATGCCTGGTTTCTCATTTATTCCAGTACAGTCTATTACGAGAAATAACCCCTGTCATAATTGTTTTTCCTCTGGGTATTCCTGAGTACTTGTCATGTAAGTTCCAATCTCCAATGCTTGGTATTTTAGCTGTGCCTTATTGTTGGTCTCTGTTTTACTAGCTGGGGTAAGGCTCCGGTCAAAGGTATATATTTTTTAAAGCTACATTGTTAATCTCTAAGGCAGAACCTCTATGAGAGAGTTCTGTTCTGGGAATTGGACTGCTTCTAAGAGACACTCTATGCATTCTGTGTTTTGTCAGCAAAGTTTAACTGAATTTAAAATCAAACTGCATCTGCTCTAATAACTAGTAGGATGGAGGGTGCTTGTGAGTCAAACCACAAGAAAATGATACAGTGGCTACCTATGTGGTGAATTAAAAAAGAATTCTCCCAAAAAAAACTGTATGTAGGTTTAAGGGCATAAGCTCTCCTGTGGCTCAAAGAGGACTATTAACTCTATTGTAAGCCTGGTTAGCTGTTTATTTTCCAAAGTAGAATGAATATCTGGCAAAAGATAAGTAATCTGATAAATAACCAGAAATAATTGTGGCCATTAGCGGCAGGCAAATGTCATTTTAATTAACTCAAAATTCTCCTAAACGTGTTGTACCGTGTTGAACAAGCTCTAAGAGGAGGGAATGACTATTCCAGCATAAGGTGGAAGAATTTCAAGCTAAGAGGTAAAAACAAAATGCTAAGACAAATTTCACAATACATTTTTAAGAAAAAGAGAAAAGAGTTTTTAAAACGCCGGAATTGGTTGTAAATAGAGCATATAAGCGGTCCTGCATGAGGTCGATTTCTATCAGTCAGTCATAGCTACTCTTTTCCCTCCTTATTCACTCCAGAGTTGATTATTAACTAGAGTTCCGGTTTCATTTAAAGTTCTTTAAAAATGTGTTCAATACCTGCCTTGTTATTCTTTCTTATTAGTGCTTGGAAATACAAATGCTTCAGAATTTACCAGCTCAATGCACCCATTTGATAGTTGAGGAAACTAAGGAACAAGAATGCAAAATGACTTGAACTAGCTCAAAATAAACAAAAAGAGCCCCTTTCCCCTGCCCAACATACACCTTCTGCTTCAGTCCCTGAAGCACTGTATCTGGGTTGCTGGTGTTCCCAATCAGAAATGCTGTGCCCCTTTTGCACAAGTTGAGTAAATCTCAAAGCCTTAGCTAGTTTTGCCCAGAAATATGCCCACTGCGATGGTATACAAGCACAGTGGGCCTTCCTGAACCTTTGTCAAGTTTAAGAAATGCTCAATTCTAATTGGTTTCATTTGCAGCTGTCCACTATATGATTTATTGAGATTGACCAGTATAATATATGGTTTTCAGCATTTCCACACAGTTTGGGGATTTTTTGCAATGCAGATATTTTTCTTTTGCCCAAGGCAATAATAGACAGGGATATAAACACTGCTTTAAAGTGGGTGTCTGCTGATTTACATATTTCAAAAGTATTAAGATCAAAGGTAATGAGAATGTAATCCATACGGCTTGTAGAAGATAAATAAGAATATTAATACTGTATCAAATACTAATTAAAAGAAACACATGGATCTAATTTTAAGAATGTAACTCAAGGATGAAATACTTTTTGCAAAGTTAAAACCTGATTCTCTTATTTAAAAAAAAAAAAAAGTTACAGGGCTGGAGTGGTGGCTCAGCCATTGGAGCACTTGCCTGGCATACGTGAGGACCATGATTCAAACTCCAGCACCACATACAGGACTGAGTGTTGGAGAAACAAAAACCAGATGAAAAAATAAATAAAATTGATTCTCTCTTTGTATCTCTCTCCTTCTCTCCTTCTTTCTCTCTCTCTCTCTCTTTTTTAAAGATAGTTACAGTTCATTGGTTCCCTCCATCTCTCCACATGCACAGAGTGAGACCTGGCTGATATATACACACATACATATATATACACACACACACACATATATATATACATATAGCCTCTTAGAATGAATATATATATATATATATATATATATATATTCTAAATGTATATGCATATAGAAGGAGCATATGCACTTTTATAGGATCAGGATAATTATGAGCAAAGTGATTGTAATGTGATATAGTCAAGAAGTGCTTTTACCTCATCATTTTCCATGCTCAAAGCAAACCTTTAATTTTATTTATTGATTGATTTAGCAGTGCTGGGGAGCAAACCCAGTGTCTTGAGCATGCGGGGCAAGCACTCTACCACTGAGCTACACCTCTCATCCCCAGATCAATTAGTTCCTGGAACTCTTACCCCCATTTCATTTAAAAGGACTTATGCTCATAGAGGAAAAAGGACACACATTTAATCGGTCTCAGTCCTAGCCTCCTCCTCTCTCTTCCTTCTTCCCTTCCTCCTTCTCTACTTCCCCTCCCACCCCCTTTATTATAATTACTCAGATGGGTACAGGGAAATGAGCACTCTCATTCACTAAGAATAATAGATGTGCAAATTAGTGCAGCGTTTTTAGTGTATCTGTAGCTGTTCATACACTTTCAGATAGTCATTTCACTTCTAGGAATCTAATCTTAAGAAATAACCAAAGAGGGCTGGAGCAGTGGTTCAGTGGTTACAGTGCTTGCCTGGCATGCGTGAGGACCCAAGTTCAAACCCCAGCACTGTGGACATAGCCATGTGGACATGGCAACGAAAGCCACATGAAAAACTGAATAAAAATTGATTCTCTCTCTCTCTCTCACTGTCCCTCTTTCTTTAAAAAAGAAATAAGCAAAGATATAGTTAAATATGTATGCCTAAGGATGTTTGCAGAATTTCTAATGAAAAATTTTAATAAACCAAATATTCAACAAAAGAAAAATGTTTAAATTACAAAACATTTTAATTAATGTAATATTAGGGCACTATTGAACTGAACTATAATTACAAAAAGCTTACAGTTACCATCAAGCATTTGTATTTAAATATTGAGAAAAAAGGAGAATATAAAATATATACTGTAATTTTTCATACATATACACATTTATATTTTTTTTTGAGGAGTAAAAGGAGTAGGATTTATTTAGGAAGAAGAGCAGACTCCCCAAGGTGGAGGGGTACCTGGAAGCAGGACACCCTATATTTATTTTATCAGAGTCAAAAAATTTTTCAATAAAGAACCATATCAAATAGTTTAGGGTTCATGGACCCTAAGGTTTCTGTTGTAATTATTCAACGCTGCCATTGCAGGGTAAAGAGGCATAGGCAGCATGTAAACAAACAGGTGTGACTGTGTTCCAATAAAACTTTGTTGATACACACTGAACTAAGAATTTCGTATAGTTTTTATGGACCACGAAATATTATTTTGAATTTTTTTTTCAACCATTTAAAAATAAAAATCATTCCCACATCACAGATTTTGTGAAAACAATAGTTGGGCAGTTGTCTGTCAACCCCTGATCTGTGTTATAAAATAATCAGTAACCTCTTAACAATATGAATGAACAATCCTTATTTTCTTCCTTAATATGCTTACCTATGTTTTCTACATTTTCTCTAGTATATATGATATTCTTTAAAAAAAAAATAGCCAGGGAGTGGGAATGTAGCTTACTCTTTACTCCTCCAAAAAGCCAAATAATACTTACGCAATCATTTGATTTTGGAAAATTCACAGTCATTCATATATATATATATATATATATATATATATATGTATACATAAACACATTTATGTCTGTTATGGGAGAAATATAGAAGAGTCAAGAGACTAGGGTGTAGGTGATAGGGTGATTCTGGATTAGGATCAGAGACATATCATATTGTTACTACATATGCACTTATGATTGTACAACAACACAACTCCTCAATAAAACTGAAAAAATAGGAAGAGTATGCTAACTTTGTCTGTTTCAGAAATAGTAAATGGGGCTGGAGTGGTAGCTTAGCAATTGGAGTGCTTGCCTGGCATTCCCCAGGACACCTGCCCCAGCACCATGTACACAATTGGGTGTCGGAGAAGCCAGAACCAGATGAAAAACAAGTAAAAATTGATTCTCTCTTTTAAAAAGAAAGAAAGAGAAAGAAGAAATGGCAGGAACAGGGGCAGGTTTTGAGTAGAAAGCCCCTTTATTTCCTCCATGCCCCTTGCCACCTGGAATCTCAAGGCTGGAATGGTCTTTAGAGATCTGTGAAAAGTCTAGCTTTGTTTTACAAAAAGAAATGAAGACTTTGAAACAAACAGCTTGCCCCAAATAACCTGGCAGTCGGGGACAGCCAACCCAGATTCTCTGGGCTCTTGTCACTTTCTCACTGGGTGTCATTGCACATACGTAAGATCCATGTGGGCCATCTTTCCTTCCCTTTTTCCTTGTTTAAGTTCCTTCTCATTGGTGGTTTCCTTTTGTAAGTCCCCACAGCCAATTCTGTAGATTAATATGTAAAAACACCAGACATCTAAATCCTAATGATCTTTCATGAGTGAATCCCACGTGTAGAGCTATGTAACTGGAGAAGAAAATTGTTCAGATAGTCAGTGTTATGGTTTGAATGTGAAGTTTCCCCCAACAGCTCACATGTGACAATTCAGGGGGAATGAGGTGAGATGATTGAGTTATAAAAGCCTTAACTCAATCAGTGAGTTGATCCTCTTATAGGGATTAACTGGCAATATAGGCTGGCAGGGTGTGGCTGGAGGGGGTGGCTCAATGGGGGGCGTGCCTTTGGGTATATATTTTGTATATGGCATGGTGTGTCTCTCTCTGCTCTCTGCTCTGCTTCCCAATGTGACGCCTTGAGCCCTCTGCTCCCTGGAGCCGTGCCTGCCACCATGCTGTTCAGCCTCAAGGATGGAGCCCGCCTTCCATGGATTAAAACCTCTGAAACCTCGAGCCCCTAAATAAACCTTTTCCTCCTAAAATTGTTCTTATCGGATCTTTTAGTGACAGCAGTGGAATAGCTGACTAAAATAGACAGCTTTGTTAGAAAGAGTCCATGTGTGGAGGTGCATGAGCCCCTCTGGGAAGGCCGGTCTCTGAGCAGCCCCTCCAAGAGAGTTCCCCTGCTCTCCTGTTCCCCCAGACCTTCCAGGACCATTGCACCTCCTCTAGCAGCCTGCCTACCCTCCTACTGCAGCTTTGTATCAGGGCAAGCACAGGAACTGGACTCACAACTCCTCAGTTCCAGGCCTAACTTCTGTCCCTCAGCTCTACGACCCCAGCAATGTTGGAAAGTCACTTTTCTTCATTAGCCAACGTCTACTGATTACCTATAATTAAGTCAAGGACACATTTCTAGACTGGTCCTGGGATAGTCACCATCATGGTGACTGTCAGTAAAGTGGCAATACCTCTCCTGTCCATGACCCTGGAGGTTGGGTATCCAATTTAAAAGGTCTGTATGAATTGTTCCGAAAACTCTGCAGATGTGAGAAGGATTTTTTGCTACTGGTTTCTTTGCTCCTCACTTAGGAGTCCAAGGAGAAATGCCTGGGAATTCACACTGTTCCACTGAAGAAGCAGGGAGAGGCAGCCTCTGTGAGGGTCTCTAGAAGAAAGAAAAGTCTTCCCACCTGTCCTTTCCTCCTGGCTGGCCTACCCGCTGCCTGCACAAGGTGAAGTTGAGGGAAGTTAAGTCATGTCAAGCCACAGTTAATCCGAACTTAACATGTGCTAAGTGGATCTGAAGTCCCATTTCAAGATATTAGAAATTATCAGTTGAAAAATGTAAAAACAGACAAATTCCTGTATCCTTATAATTACAAAAAACAAAATTTAGGAAAGCTCTTCCTATTCAGAGAAAGGATTCTTCCATTTTCAAGGTACAGAGGAGAGATTATGTAAAAGGCAAATCTAGCTTAAGGACAAAAAGTGAAGGACCTAGTTCTTCTCCCAAGGTCACAGTGTACACCTCACATGTGAGAGGCACTGTAGGGAGGAACGATAGTTCCTTACCCTTACCTGTGGCAGGCTCATGGCCTGAGGCCTTGGAACAAGAGACACACTACCCAGAGAAAAGCATAAATTTATTTGACATAAATTTTAGGTGATGCAATAGCCTTCAGAAATGAAGACCCAAAGAGACAGAAAAGCCTTGTATATATTATACTAGATCTAATGAAGAAGTGGACAGTTGTGGAGAGGCATGATTGGACAAAAAGGTGTGTGATCTGATGATGGCAATAACCTGGCCAGCTTAGCAAGACCTGTTCAAGCTTCTTCTCTGTCTCTGTCTTCAGCGCCTTCTCTCCGGTTCTAGGCATCTGTTTCCAGGGAAGGTCAGAGAATTCTCTCACGTTCTGGGAGAATGGCAGAGAAGGTCAGAGAGATGTTTATGATTCTGCTGTTTTCAAACACCACAATGCCATATTTTGGGATAGTGCCCTGAACTCCATCAATATTCCATGAGTGGTTAATCTATGTGTACAATGCTGTCTGTTAATAATTTATGTGTATAATGCTGTCTGTTAATACAAAGCTGCATAGCCTTTATAATAAGTTTAGTGACTTTATTGTAAGTCTTTTGCTGACAAGTAATTGTACACCTAACTCAAACTAGCTAAAACAATAAAGAGGATTTATTGACTCACTTAATTGCAATGTCCTGAGTACATGAGGCATGACTTCATCAGGACTTCACCGTCTGCCCTTTACAATTCCCTCAATTCTGTCATCCTGCAGGATTGACTTCACCCTCATTTTTGTGCCCTTTGTAATGGCTAGGCTAAACAGTTGGAGCAGTTCTAGGCTTTATATCTAAACAAAACACTGCTCACAAGGAGGTGGAGCTTCTATGTCTCAGAACTGAATTGGACCACCCCTAACCAAGCCCTCCAGCCAGGGAATGCCATGGACTAATTGAATGATGCCTGGGTTATATGAACCAATCCCTATAAGGAAAGGAATGGAGTTACTCTGGCTTAGACCTATCAAGGCCCATCCCTGGATCTGGGGATGGAGTCCATCTCTTCAAATGTATGACTGCTATGCATTGTGGAGGGAGTGATGGATATTGAGAAGACCACAGTGTTCATTTTATCATCAAGGCCCAATCAGGAGGCAGAAACCATGCCAATTATTTTTACATAGAGAATTTAACAATTCTTAAATTGTTAATCAATATTAGAGAATTGAAAAGGCAAAAGGAAGAGAGTAATGTCCCAGAGAGACATTTTAAGAAAAATTTACCACTCCTAAAGCCTGAAGAACAAAAAGAAGATGTGATTGTTAGCACACAGGCTTGGAGGAGTGGCCTTGTGAAGTTGAAACCCAGACCTCTGAGCAGGGTCACTGTCCAGAAAATGCTGGCGTCTGAGGGGATCGATGAAGATGGTTCTGGTAGTGTGGGGACATTGAAAACTGGAATTAACTGCTACTGCTGTAATCAACTGCTGCTGCAAGGATGAGGACCTGTTGTTGTGGAGACAGATAAGACACAGCAGCTCCTCTTTCCCTCTCCCACCTTACAGTCTCCTTCTAGCTCCCCCTCTTGGCAAGGTCTAACAGTGTGTTGTGCAGAAAAGGAGAAATAGCTTTTTTTTTTTTTTTAAAGAGAGAGGGACAGTGAGAGAGACAGAGAAAGAGAGAAACAACTTTATCCAGTTTTTCACATTGCCTTCACTGCTCCAACACTTAGTTTTGTATGCCGTGCTGGGGTTCAAACCCGGGTCCCTGCGCCTGCCAGGCAAGCGCCAAAACCGCTGAGCCGCCGCTCCAGCCCCCCCTGAGAAATAGCATTTACAGCATCCCTTTCCATCACAGAATGTGAGGCTGAGAGTAATAGTAATAACATTAGGACAAGAATGGAAAAGACATTAGTGTGCTTGTGTGTACATACTTACACATTTTTTTAAAAAAGAAAGAATAAAATGTGCATAGCTATCATAATCTTTGTAAGTGGAAATGAAATGGTCTCAAAGCCATACTTGATCGTTATGATTTCCTTATTCTGTACTCTATGGTCTCTCAGCAAGGACTGCAGCTGGCTGAGCCTCTTAACCTGACAAGGCGACCCAAACCTCATATGGGTCTGATTCTTGAGTGGTTCTGCATATTTCTGCTTGTTGTTGTTTTCCATTAACTTTTACCGTTGAGCTTGGAAGTGTTGCAAGGTATCCAGAGAATCTTCTGGGTTGCAGACATACTCCTCTTTACTCCCATTGGGTAGCTCCAGCTTCTAGCTAAGGGGATCAATACACCAAGTAGAGTGATCTCTTTCTTTGCCTGTTGGTTCAGTAGCATGAAGAGCCCTGAAAGGTCAAGTGACAATCTTATTTTCTAATTCATTGTAACCTCTATTGTGTCCCCTGTTGGAAGCATTCTTATCTTGAGTACCAAGACCTTCAGTCCAGCAGAACTCAAAATTGTGGGGACCAGGAGCAAAGATTCATATAAATCTATTTTAATCATTCAAACAGCAATAAAAAACCAAGAGTGAACACATTTTATCTTTGATTTATCACTTCCTGAAAATAGATGTTTTACTTTCAACTTTAATCTCCTTGAGGGCAAAGTCTGAAGCTACCCATCTGCAAGCCCAGTGGGATTTATCAGAGCACTTGTTACTTTCTTGGCTGCCAAAAGATGGTAGAGTATGTAGGTTGAGGGTAGCTAGATTTGACCTAACTCGTGAGGATTAGAAGACTAACAATCTGTTTTCATTTTTATTTTCCTTAGCATCTCACACATGAAAGCTGGGCTTCTTTGGTCTCTGGGCTTTATATGCTCTAGTTATTTGTGACTCAGCAATTCTGTTGGTCAGCCTTAGGTTACTAGATGAATTCCTTGGAGGAGAGGGTGGGTCCCTGCTTCCCTTTAGAATGTGTTGCTTTGGGGTGGTGTTTAATATTACTGTGCACTTTAAAATGGAATATCTTACATTTTAGAAGATTCATTTTCCCATGACTTTAAATAGGGAAACATTTCATTAGCTGCTCTTCCCACATCCCGAGGAGCTCCTGAAATGGGAACCAAAGCGCCTTCCACTGCCTGCAGCTCCTTCACAACATCAAACGCCTAATGAAAATGTTTTCCTCCAACCTCAAGCACTTCCAAATATTAAATGTGAAGAGGAAAGATTTTGCTCTATCTGCAAAGTGTTCCGGAGCTGCAGGGGATGTGAGTGAGTGTGTATGTGCGTGTGTGTGCATGTGTGCACACACATATATGCTTTTGCTGTTTAATATATTTGTAATAAATGTAATATTATGTCCAAACCTGCTCTGAACAAGGTTGCATAAATAAAAATATGTGTTTTGACTTTATTATTCCCCAGTGTTAACCTGCAGCGTTCATTAGGAAGATGTGGGAGGGGTACATGCTCACCCAACAACTCAGACAAGATGTCAGCCTAAGAGAGAAACAGGGTTCCTACTGATGCAGTGGCAGCCTGCTGCTCTTGCCATTGTGATATCTGGGGACCTGAAACCTAAGGAGGGTTGTCTGTAGCAAACAGGCTGGGGTAGACAAAAGGGTGACAAGGCAGGATAGCTGTGGTTAGATCTCTTTTACTGAAGTACAGTTTTAGGGATGACCGGGACTTCATACCAAGCATCTCTTCCATATTGGAAGTTTCCCCCTCTCCTCAGCTGCTGTGAAGTACTTTGTTAAATAAATATCAAAAGTAGTTCCCAGGGAGTAGGCATTGGAAGCTTAGTGTTTGCTTTCTGGTGAAACATTTCAAAAACAACCTAAGATAAACACAGTGGGCACTCTTAATTACTGCTCAAATTTGCATTTTGCATAATTTATGCTTTATTAAAATGCATTAAGGATCCTAGACTGTATGTTCACTGTATTAACCACGATTTGCACTCATTTCTCTGAACTAACAGCTAAAACACTCCCATCATTCACTTGTGAAACTTGCTTTAATGAGTAGATACTGTGGTCTGTGGGGGTAGAGTCCCCAGGAATCCTGTGGTTCCCAGCCAGCGGCAGCATTATGTGAGGAACCTGGACAGCACACCCAAGCTTAGCTCTTAAGCAGTAGATCCAAAGTGTTTGGCACTTAGAGAAATAACTTGGCTAACAAAATTTTGTATAGTATGGAGATCATCAGGTTATTATTTCTAAGAAATCCATATTCTAATTAGTCTATAGATCCCAGACAAAATAAAAGATGTGGGTTAGATTTAATTATTCCACATGTTTGTGAAACATTACTATAAAAGCAGCTATTCATATAAAATAATAAAAATATGCTTCTTGTAACTAGTATAATGAAGAAAGGATAGCCAGCAAATAACTGGGGAATCAAATTCACCACATGTAAAGATTCATGTTCTATAAACAATATGCTTTCTTTGGATGAGACCCTTTGACACACTTTGTTTTTTTTTAACATAATAGTAAAATATTTCAAACATCCATAAGAAAAGACAAGAAAATCAACCATGTAATAGGTTTTAATAACTTATCACATTTGCTTCAAGTTGTTTTAAATTGAAATACTGTTAAATTCCCACATTACCCTGTCCTAGTACTATTCATCTTCTCTTACTCTTGTAGAAATAACTATTCTGAATTCTCTTTTAATTCCCTACCATGTGTTTATATTTTTACTACATGTTTTGGCAGAGTCAGTTTGTCCTGAATCTAAGAAATCTCGGGCTTCAGAGTCACTCAGGACTCAGAAGTTGTCAGAGCCAATGGCATAGAAGGAGCCCTCAGCACAGGCTGGAAGCCTGAAGTGTCACCACAGCTGGGTGCAGCGCTAGGGCTGCAGTGAGTGGGTGCCGGCACTCCCTCCACAGCCTTCCAGCTCCCAAGGAGAACTACCTCTGGCAGGTGCCCTGTACCTCTGATTCCCCTCTTCAATCATGTGAGAAGGATCCCTCCCTGTTCAGGCTCTCAGCCCAGGCTGCCCTAAGAATACTGCCCAGAGAGGTCACACAACCACTCTGCTGTGCGAGACGGGCAAAAGTTAGAGTTCTGATGCTTAAACACTCTTTTCTAAAGAATCATTTTCCCTTAAGTTTCTTTTTTTTTTAAGAGAGAGAGAGAGAGTATCAACTTTATTTAGTTTTTCATGTGGCCTTCAGTGCCCCGAGACTTCCTTGTGTACGTGGTGCTGGGGTTCAAACTTGCGTACTTGCACATGCCAGGCAAGCACCGTAACCACAGAGCCATTGCTCCAGCCCTCCCTTAAATTTCTTGATCAATTAATCATGTTAGAGAAAAGAGAACTATCTTTTAACCTTCTACAGAAAAAATTTTTTTATAAAATTGGAGTCAAAAGGAATACAACCAACAAATGTAAGAAAAGTGGTTTTATAAACGAATATCTAATCATTAATAACTGTATTGCATTTTTATTGCTTGTGGTATTTGTCAGCTTTAGTTTATAATTTCTTGTGTTTTATTTAAAATTAATGTTCATATTTGCATCTAATTTAAATTTATAACTTTATATTCTTTTTCTTAAAGAACCTCCCAAATTGTATAAACTTCAGAAAATATTGTATAAACTTCGAAAAATCTATTTCTTTGTTTATATACATGAAAGCACAAACAGTATATGTTTTAAAACTCTGTGTAGATGCAGAATGTATTTTTCATTCTGTAGACTCGTTTTTCCCTGAAAACGTCTCCAATATTCATCCCTTTAAATGCATAGAGCACTTGCTCATCGACTATAAGAGCACGGCACAATATCTTCTTTTTCATCAACATTCAGGTTATTCAAGATTTTAGTATTATAAATGATGCTGAGATGGATGTTCCTGTACATGCCTCCTTATGTAGAAGGACAAGAGATTTTCCAGGGCGTGTACCTCCTAGAAAGGAATTGCTCAGCCACACAGAATGTACATCTTCTATTGTTCAGAATATTGCCAACTTGCTTTAAAAATACAATACAAATTTGCACACTCACCTGCAGATTACAAGCCTTCTTTTTCTCTGTGTCCTCACCAACACAGTCAGAAGCATAATGACATAGCAAAGAAAGTAGTAATAGGAAGATAAGCACTTTATCATATGTTAACACCATCTGAATTTCTTTTTGTCCATTTTTATAAGGGGTCTTCTTCTCCTTCCTTTCCCCTCTTCTTCCTTCTCTTCCTCTTCTTCCTCTTCTTCTTCCTCTTCTTCTTGTAAGAATCAGTTATTTCTATATTGTGGCTATTAATTCTTTGTGGGTTGTATGCATTGCAAATATATTCTCCAAGTCTGTGTTTTCTCTTCTATGTTTATATATAGTACCTTTTATTTTAACATACTGTCTGATCGATTTCTTTTGTTTATGGCTTATCATGATGCACCTTAAGAAATTTTCCCTCCCACACTTTACTCATAAAGGTAGTAAATTTCACATCCTTAAAATTTTTTTATTTTTCATTTTTCACATGTAGGTATTCACTCCACATCAAATTTCTTTGTGTACATAATACATAAGAGAGATCTAATTTTTATATGGATAATCAATTGGTCCCTCCTTTCCCTCCTCATTTGTAAGTCATTTCTAGTATAGACTGTTCTGGTTTCCTATTGATACTATAACAAATGACCACTAACTCAGTAGCTAAAAGCAACACAAATGTATAACAATTTTTTTTTCTTCCAGTGTCAGGGATTGAACCCAGAACCTTGACACTCACACCCCTGTTTTATAATTGTTAAGGTCGGAAATCTGAAATGTTTTAAAATGCATCGGCAGGGCTAAGTTCCTGCTGGAGGCCTTCGAGGAGAATCATGTCTTTGCTTTCTCCAGTTTCTAGATGCCTCCTGCATTCCTTAGCTCCATCTTCAAAACCAGCAATGCCAGGCCAAGTCCTTCTCCCAGTGCTATATTTTGACACTGACTTCTGCCTCCATTTCCTCTTTTCAGGGCTCATGTGGTTACATTGCGCCAGCCTGAATACTCCAGCAGTCTCCCTGGTCTAAATGAGGTTGGCTGACAGGCAACCATTGTCCATCTGAAATGTCAATTCCACTGCGCTAACCTAACGTGGTCTAGACTAGGATGTGGATAGCTTTTGAAGGACAGAGGGGGAAGTGACCTTACTCTGCCTATCACATAGATGAGGGTTCTTCATCTGTTACTGGACTTCCTTCCTATTATATTCCATTGATTTGTTTGTCTATCTCTTTGCCAGTGCCACACTGTCTTAATTATAACAGCTTTGTAATAAATTTATATCTGGAAGATAAATCTCATCCCTTTCCACATATCGCATTCTTCAATTTTTTTTCTTCAATATTCTTGGCCTTCTGACCTTCTATATGAATTTTAGGATTAGCTCATCAAGTTGCACAGGAAGTAGGTTGGAATTTTGCACTAGATATGTGGTTTAAATTCTTCATTTAATGCTTTCCTTGTTTCTTTCATGAATCTTTATTAATTTATATTAAAATTATTTATCTATCACTGCAAAACTACCCCCCAAACTTAGTGGCTTAGAACAGTAAACACTTATTATTTCTCAGTTTCTGAGGACCAGAAGTGCAGAGGCAGCAGAGCTGTGTGATTCTAGCTTGGGATCCTTCATGGGACAGCCAGGGCAGCAGTCATTGAAGACTTGACTGCAGCTGGCAGGCCCGATTCCAATGCAACTGTTGGAAGGAAGCCTCAATTCCCTACCAGCTTTAGCAAGAGGCTCAGTTCTTCACCTTACGGGCCTCTGCTTCAGGTTGCTGCAGGGTCCTCATGATGCGGTGACTGCTCCAATCCACAGGTTCCAAGAGAGATTGAAACCATAATATCTTATATGACCCAGCCTTATAATCCACACCCTGTGATCTAACTGATTACATGTATCAGTCATATTAAATATAGGAGAAAACTATAGAAGTAAATGAATGCTAAAAAGATGGGGAGGCAGAAGCATCATTGGGGATCATCTTGGAGATTATTGCTGTTGTAAATGGGTTTTTTATTATATATTTGAACTGGTTATTGCTGGGATATGGAAACATTATTGTTTTGTTTTGTTTTAAGTGAGAGGGACAGTGAGAGAGAGAGAGAGAAAGAAACAATTTTATTTAGTTTTTTTTTCATGTGCTTTCATTGCTCAGAGACTTCGTTGTGTTCATGGTGCTGGGGTTTGAACCCATGTACTTACATATGCAAGGCAAGCGCTATAACTGCCAAGCCACCACTCCAGCCCCAACATTATTGTTTTTTGTAAGCTTATTTATTTATTTATTTATTTATTTATTTATTTGGTACTGGGGATTGAACTCAAGGGTGCTCAACCCTGAGCCACATCCCCAACCCTTTTTTATATTTTATTTTGACACAGGGTCCCACCAAGTTGCTTAGGGCTCACTAAGTTGCTGAGGATGGCCTTGAACTTGGAATCCTCCTGCTTCAGATTCCTGAGTTGCTGGAATTATAGGCATGTGCCACAGCACCCAGCATTGTATGTTCATTTTCAACATAAACTTGCTAGACTCTTGGTTTCAATTGTAAATTATCTCAGATTTTCTATATAACCTACCATACTATTACAGATAAAAAATATATATTTCTTCATTTCAAATTAGACTTTTTTTCTTGCCTTATCACATTGTCTAGAAGTATCAATACAACATTGAATATAAGCAGAATTAACAAAAATGGATATTCAGCTCCTGATCTTAATAAAAAAGCCTCTAAAGTTTCACCATTATGATTTTTTTCTGGAAAGTTTTAATAAATTTTATGAGATAAGGTACATCATCATCTGTTCCTTGTTTGATAATTCTTAAGAGCATTACATACTGTCAAAAGCTATTTCTGCATCTATTTAGATGAACCACAGAACTAAAGTTCTACTTTATACCCTATGGATTTTTTCTTTAGATTTCTAGTAGGGTGGCATATTTGTATTGTGCATTAGTAGACTTTTTTATGTCTCTTTCTACATTTCCATCTGTCTCTCATCACTTGTTCTTTAGTGTTTCTCTGTGAGATTGCTCTCCTTTTTTCTCTATTGAGCAGAGCCATCTTACTTTCCTATGAGGAATTTTGGAATTTTCCAGGAAGGGCCAGACTTCCCTTTCTCGCATACTAGAACCGTAGCACAAGTTTGGGAGACACTGAGGGTAGTCAAAAGGCCTTGATTACTGATGAGGACTTGAGTGAGCCTCAGTATGTGGACTCTTTACAAGGAGCGGGATTTCCTCATAGAAGATCTTAGTGGGTTGTTATAATCAGCTTTTTCATTGCTGTGACTAAAAGACTTGAGCAATTTTAGGAGGAAAGGTTTATTTGGGGGATCATGGTTTCAGAGGTCTTAGTCCATAGAAGGCCATTCCTTGGGGCTCAAGATGAGGTTGAACATCATGGCAGAGGAAAGCAACACAAGGTGTCACATCAGGAAAAAGAGAGACTCCACTCACCAGATACAAAATATATATCCCAAAGGCATGCCCCCAATGACTGGTCTCCTCCAGCCACCCCTACCAGCCTACAGTTACCAGTTTATCCCTATCAGGGGATTAACTCATTGATTGGGTCAAGGCTCTCATAATCCAATCATGGGTGGTGGCCTGGACTCAGGGAGGGAAGCAGACTAGCAAGGGATGTTAGATACCAGTCTTTGTCCCTCTACCCTTTCTTTTTTATTTATTTTTGTGGTATTGGGAATTGAACCTAGAGGGGCACTCTACCACTGAGCTGCAATCCCAGCCCTTTTTACTTTACTTTGAGATAGGGTCTCACTAAGTTGCTGAGGCTGACCTTAACCAAATTTGCAATCCCCCTACCTCAGCTCCTGAGTCACTGGGGCTTCCAGCATCCACCACCAGTCCCGGCTTCAATTGACTTTTTTTTTTAAAGTTGAACCATCCTTTATATTCTAGAATAAATTTTACTTGATCATAATGTATGTTTTAGACACTGCTGAATTTTACTTATGAATTCTTTCCATAGGATTTCTGAGGTTTCTCCTCAGAGCTCAGCACAGTTCTGTGGAATCGGTGACTTCAGTAAATGTTTGACAGAGGTTTGTTCACAGAGCCCTGTCTGGCAGAGGTCTTGGGTTCTCTTTACTCTGGTGCTTTCTGTCTGCCAATGTTACTACTTCACTATTAATCATAACACCCCAGATAATTTGTCTGTGCAGGAAAAGCTAAGTCAAGTTTGAATGCTGTGTCTCTAAAAAATAAAAAGTAAGCTTGAGCTATGTATGAGGCAGCGCTTCATCACTGTGACCAAAACAGCAGAAAAAGACAATTTAGAGGAAAAGTCTAATTTGGTTCGGAGTGTCAGAGGTTCGGTCCGTGGCTGTGGTTCAAGGTGAGGTAGAACAGCATGCTGGAGAGAGAGCACTGCTCCACTCCTGGAGGGTAGGAAGCAGAGAGAGGGGAAGGGGCCACAGGGAAGATGCACCCTTCCAGGGTATGCCCCGGTGACCCACCTTCTCCAGCCACAGCCCACCTTCCAGTTACCACCCAGTTAATCCATTCAAACTAGGATGGGCTAATTAGGGTACAGCTTTCATAGTCCAATCATTTCATCTCTGACCACTCCTGCATTGACACAGGAGCTTTGGGGGAACATATCCAAACCATAACAAGCTC
>PVKS010019914.1:0-37672 GCA_004027875.1 Aplodontia rufa | reverse complement strand
TGGTTATCAAAGTTTATACACATTGATTGCTACAGTTTTGACAATGTTTCCCCCTCATCTGTATCCTGTATCGTAATATACTTCTAATAAATGTGGGAAAAAAATGTAATATGTATACATATTACACATATTTTTAAGCCAAATGTATTTTAATAATATATTCAGAAATACTAGTGTGCATGTAGTTATAACGGGGATTTTTAACATGTATAGAGTGGAGGTAACAAAATAGTTTCTTATAAAAATATTTCTGTGTATTCTGGTGTCAAATGCATGAAAAAGATATTTAATATAACCTCAAAAAATAATAAAAAACATAATCAGAACTGGGTATTATACATGGGTATAATTCCAGGTACTCCAGAAGCTTAGGCAAGAGGATCACAAGTTTGAGGCCAGTCTGGGCAACTTAGTGAGATCCTATCTTAAAATAAAACAAAAAGGGCTGAGGATGAGGCATGCACAAGGCCCTTCAATGCAATTACTGATACAGGGGAAATATATGTACACACACACACACACACACACACACACACACACATACACACACACGTACTGAATGAATAGGAGATGGGAGCTTCAGACTGGGAAGGGTGTGATGAGACCGACTGTTACTGGCTAGAATTTCTTTTAGATGGATGAAGATGTTCTAAAAATTTTTTGTATCTGTTATAAAACCTCGTGAATAAACAATGTTTAGGGAGAATGAAAAGGGAATAACATATGAAAAAGTATATAAAGCACTCTTACAAAAACAGTGTGAGAATTGAAAATCTACTGCTCAATGAAGAAAAAAAGATGATCAAAGGGAAGTTTCAGTTTCTGCTATTATAATTAAAACTTGATAGTTTGGAAAGTCTGAGTCACTATATAATAAATTTAAAAATGCAAATATTGTTTAATGTGATGCACTTATTTGTGAGTTTTTTGTAAATGGACTGGAGCTAAATTTGCTAGTAGAGATAAGTCTAAAAGTCAAAATTAAATGTAGTGGTTCTAATGATATTTAAAACCAGTTGGATACCTGGGAACCATCCCTATACACATTATATATCAGAGAAAATCCTTTGCATGTGGTCTCTTCTGCACCTCCCTCACTCTTGTTGATGTCACTAATCAGTTAACTAGCACACTTCACTAGAGTCTTTAGTTGATAGGCTGAAAGTTATAGTGTGTGTGTGTGTGTGTGTGTGTGTGAGAGAGAGAGAGAGAGAGAGAGAGAAAGAGAGAGAGAGGGAAGAAAGAGAGAGAGAATTCCTTTAACTGATATGAATATGAATGAGGCAATGTAGGAGGGCTTGCCATTCCTGGCAGTAAAGGGTATGGGATATCACCTGTACTCATCTGGTCTGCCTGACAAGCCTTCTCTGTGTATGCCTTGATAGTTTGCTAAAGTTCTTTCTCATTTCTGTCCCACCCCATTCACCCCATTGCTTTGCCTTCTCTTGTTCAATCTCAAGGAAAAAGATGCTATCATGAAGGTATTACCCAGACTTGGTTATTCTTACATATCTCAAAGGTACGAGAAGGGAAGAAGTCTGTTTCATTCATATCTTTGATAAATTTGGTATCACAACATCTAGGATTAGGTAGTTCTCAAAAAGCATTTGCTTAAATTAAATGAATTTTTAAAATTAAGAGAGAAAACTAAAATAAAATATCTTGCTCCTAAAGGAAAACTTTGTATAACATTAAAAATGTATTTTATTAAATTTTACATATTCCACATATTTTATTATTCTGTTCTATTATATACTAAAAGAATAATAAATTATAAATCTTGAAAGAATAGTTTATGTTCATCACATATATAATGTATATGTGTATGGTATATATGGTATATATGCATATACTAAGAAAATGGGCTATGTTCTTTTAAGACTCATTGTTTATTAATATTGTGACATCCAATAATATAGAATATTGAAATGCACACTGTTTATAATGTGTGTATTAAACTAAATATTGTATCAGTGGCAGAGCACTTGACCAATATGTATAAAATTTTGGATTAGATTTCCTGCTCCACAAAATAAACAAATTAAATAACTATTAATTTGGCCTATGTCTTTCATTGCACCCAGTTTATACTGATGAGTATTTCGTCATCTCTTCAGTGTGTCTGATCTTCATTATCACATAATCAGGTTAGGATGGTGATTCATACAAAGAAAGATAGGAGAGAAGAAAAGGAGGACCATGACCTCGATCTTGAAAGAAATTAGTAATAATTTTGGGGAAGATGATTGATTGATAGACTTTTAAGGCCATTGTTATTGAATACATTATACTCTAAAATAGTATCTCAGAAATGCACATTATATTATCATTAATTTTAGACCTTTCCCTTTGGTATTTCTTGAATAAACAAACCTTAGGGAATCTTCTGATAGTCTAATGAAGTAAAAGGTTTCAGGTTTAAGAGGATAACAATAAACTATATTATTTGTAGACTAAAAAATATTTTGCATTATCACTGGCTATTCTTTTTTTCATGGTAATTATTGTCTTCTGTTTCTTCAGTTAATTAAAAACAGACTTTAGCAGGTCATATTTATTTTCCTTTTTCCATTGACATTTCACGAACTGTTAGTTCTAGGACAAAATTTTTATAATACCCTTTCTAATTGGGATACTGTTATGGACATAAATTTTTTAGGATACACAAACCTATTTTGCTAGAAAACTTATTATGAATTAAGTGGAACACTGAGATAAGAGTATTTTGTTGCTTGCATACCACTGTCTTGACAATAATGAAAGTTACACTCAGTAATTTCCCTTGGTAATTCTAATTGTCATTTTCCTAAAATCAAAACCAGCTTAAGATTTCTTCTTCCAGTACCAAAGTTAGTAAATTCAACCATACTTGCTTTCCTACCAAGTATGACTAGAAAAGCTGAACAAAATCTACGAGCAATAAGGTTTTGTCACTGAGCAATAAGTAGTGCAGTGCAGTGCTGTATACCCTAGTGAAGGGAACCAAGAGCCCAACAATCCGGTGATACTGCCTGCAAACCTTTATAGACCACAGTGTAGAGAAACAAGACAGATTCACTAGACTGAGTAGACAGAGACCAGAATTCTGAGAGATTGCAGCAACTTAAGTTCAAGACAATTGAATGATGAAGGGGAGAACGTTATGTAGAGAGAGAAGTAAAGAGCTCCAGACTTCTGGTCCCTCTGGTATCAAAGGATGAATACTGAGCTGTGCTGCATGTGTGGGACAAATATTCACAAAGCGAAGCAACGAAGTATCAGGGACCTGCAAGCTAGAAATTTTTCAGAGGTTACATAGAATTCAGTGATGTTCAAGTTCTAACTGCCAGAAGGAATGGTCCTTGTCAAACAGTAAAAACACTCAATAGATATCTGAAAAGGGTATTTAGTACTTTGATTAAGGACTATTTGCTTTTACCTTCAGAAAATTTCAAAACTACCTTTGAAAAGATCAAACTGATCAGCACAAAACAACTTCTGGAACAAGTATCAACACTCTTTAAAAGAACATAACAAAATCCAACACAGAACAACATAGAATTCACAACGTACAGAGTTCAAACAAGAATTATTAACATACTAAGAATCAGGAAAACAAAACACATAAGCAAGAAAAAATATTACTCATTATAAATAGTCCCAGAAATAAGAGAAATGATTGGATAAATAGAAAAGAAAAATGCTAATGATACTATAACTTTAAGAGTTTAAAGAAAAAGTGAACACAGTGAAAGGAATGGAAAATAAGATAAAGAACCAAGTGGAATATTTAGAATTAAAATATAATTTCTAAAGTGATCACATATCTGATGTGATTAAAACCAAATTATATGCAACAGAAGAAAAGATGTGAGAACTTGAAGGCATAACAATACAAATTATCCAAACTAAAACACAATGGGAATATTAGCCTGGAGAGAGAGAGAGAGGGAGAGAGAGAGAGTGGGAGGGAGAGGGGAATTTGGTAACCTATGGGACTGTATCAAAGTGTCAAGCATGTATGTAATTTGAGTCCTGGAAAGGGAAAGGAAAACTAATTTTGAAAATATTAGTGAAACATTATTTTAAAAAGATTAAAGCTATAACCACAGAAATTTTAGAGATTCAATTAATCCCGAGAAGGTTAAACTAATAGAAAAAGCACACCTAGTAACATCACACTAAAATTGATGATAAGAATTAATAGATGAAAAAAGTCTTAAATATAACCAAAGCCTGTGATAAAGATATAATGTAGATAAAACCAGAGATAAGAAATTTTACTGGGGCTGGAGCGGTGGCTCAGCAGTTTCGGCGCTTGCCTGACAAGCACAAGGACCCCAAGCACCAAACCCCAGCACCACATACACAACTAAGTGTTGGAGCAACCAAGGCCATGTGAAAAACTAAATAAGTTGTTTCTCTCTTTCTCTGTATCTCGCTCTTAAAAAAAAAATTCATTTCTAAAAAAAAAATGGAAATATAAAAGTCCCCTAGAAAAAAAAGAAATTTTACTAATTTTTAACAGAAATAGGTAAGCCAAATAATAATGGAATGCTGTTTTTAAAATGGCAAAATCTTTCAATTTAAACTTCCATATTTAGCAAACTAATCCCATGAAAATTTAACTAAAGGTTTTCAGACAAACAAGAGCTAAGAGAATTTATCACCAGTAGACATGCATGAGTAAATTCTTTAGGCCAAAGGAAATTGATACTAGGTGGAAACTCAGATTTGAACAAAGGAGTAAAGAGTGCTATGAATGTCAAATATGTTGTAAATATAAAAAAATTATATTCTTTTAAAATATTACTTAAAATATATTTGTAGTAATAATGATGCATTATTATGTTTCTAACATAAAAGTTAAATACAGGGGAACAGCATAGAGTTTGGGAATGGTATAATTGCTCTGTGGTGGGTTTCTTATTAAACATTAATGCAATCTGCAGCATTTGATGATAGACTGGCCAAAGATGAATGCTGTAAATCTTAACCACCAAAAGATAACAAGAATGTCTAGATAATAACCCTACAATAAAGATCAATTTGAATACTAAAAGAATTATCTGATGTTTTAGAAGGTGAGAAATATCTATAAGCAGAAAGAAAACAAATAAAATAATGCTAAGCTTCAATTCACTCATTTCAGTAATTACATTTAATATAATCAGTCTATATTTACACTGTGTGATATGATAACCATTAGTCACTTGTGGCTGTTGAACACCTGAAATGTGCTTATTCAAAATTAAGATGTCCTTCAAGTGCCAAAATCTCAGCAGATTTTGTATACTTAGTATGAAAATATTTTATTCATATTTTTATATTTGTTTCAGGTTAAACTACAATAGTTTGGATGTATTGAGTGGGTTAAATAAAATATACTGCTAAAATTAATTCCACTCACTGTTAGTTTTTAACATGGCTACCAGAATTTTCTTAAAAAATTGAATGTGTGGGTTTGTTACATGTCTATTAAACAGCATTGAACTAGACATTCTGTTTAAAAGTCAAAATCATTAGACTAAATCAAGAAGCATGATCTGAGTAAATGAAGTCCACAAGAAAATTTTAATTGTGAGAAGATAGATAATTATGATAAATCAAAGGAAAATTTATCATGAAAAAATTGCACTGTTTATTTTAAAATAATAACAATAAGATCTCAGCCAAGGAACACTACCAGGAATAAAAAAAGGAACATTTCAAAAAACAGAAGGGACAATTTATCAAAAAGGTATAATAATTCTGCATGTTTATGCAATTTCAAAAGACGTGTAGCAAAAACTCACAGAACTGAAATAATGACATGTGAAAACATCAGCACCCCCCTCTCCATAGCTTATAGAACAATAAACAGAAAGCCAGTGAAAGCAAAAAATAACAAATTCTGGATACCACCTGGAGGAAAGGACACTCTTACACTATTGGTGGAATGCACATTAGCGCGTATGGAGAACACTAAGAAGAACAGTCAAGGGCCAAATGTTTTCCCCCATTTGTGGTGGCTGGAGCTGAACCCAGGCTTGGGGGAAAGGTAGATAAACTCATGGATTAGAATCATAGAACAAAAATGCAAAATGTTAATATTTTATGATACAGTTGCAAGATACTGCATTATATATTTGAACAAGCTATACTGCATGCCTTTACAAAAATGTAAATGCTTAATCCTATTGTCAATATATATCAAAGAATAACAAGGGATGATAGAAAGGGAGGAGAAGGAGAAAAGTTGGAACCGAGATAAAGCAGGGTTTATTCCTAGCATTTATGAGAATATTACTGTATAGTCCTATATATAAAAAATGTTCTTCATAGGTATAAGAATTATGACACTGTACTTACACTGTGCTTGGGGTGGTTTTTATTGGGAGGGGATAAATATAAGACCCAGAAGAGAGGCAAGGGATTGAAGAATGGGAGAAGGGAGGTAGAGGGGTGTGGTGGGGTGGAGATATTGACTAAATTATATTGCTGTATAGTGTGCATCTAGGAATATGTGACAATAGATTCCATCTGTGTACAACTATAATGCACTAATAAAGAAAACAAATTGAAAATAATCAGAAGTGGTGGTTTGTGCCTGGAATCCCAGCAATTCCAGACTAAGACAAGAGGATGGCAGGTTTGAGACCAGCCTGGGCAACTTAGTGAAACCCTGTCTCAAAATAAACAATAAAAAGGACTGAAGATATAGCTCAGTGGTAAAGCACCTCTGGGTTCAATCCCTAGCACTAAGAAAAAAACTGAAAGTATATCAATCATATGGTCCAATTTGATCCAGTTATCCCATTTCTGTGTGTACATATAAAGAAAATGATGTCAGCAGATCAAAGAGATACATGCATACCCATATTTGTTGCTACACTATTCATGACAGCTAAGATATGGAATCAACATAGATGCCCATCAACAGAGGAATAGATAAAGAAGGTCTGGTTCGTATAAACAATGCAATATTATCAGCCATAAAGTGAACATCCCTTTATCAATTGTTACAAAGTAAACAGAACCTGAGGACATTAAGTAAATAAGACAAACACAGAAAGACATACCACATGTTCTTTCTCATATGTGGATCTTTAAAAAAAATCAATCAAAAGTATAATGGTGATTACTGGAAATCAGAAATAGTGGGGGAGGAGGGACAGTGGGAGGTAACATAACAGTTACTCAATCACAGGTGGAGGTACTAAGTTACAGCATTATATGAATCATGCACAGAGTTAAATTGGAAATTAATATCAAGATAACGTCTGAGAAATTCCCAAAATATTTGGAAAGTAAATAGCACTTATAAATAAATCATGATTAAATAAAAATAAAAGTAAGAAAATACTATGAACTAAATGTAAATGAAAATATAATTTATTAAAATCTTTACAAATACCACTAAATCTGAGAAATATGTACCTTTAAATGCTCATATTAGAAAAGAATATTCAAAATTTTTAATCTACACTTCCATCTTAAGCCAGAAAAAGAACAGCAAAGTATGTAGAGAAAAAGGAAATAACAAAGATAAGAGTAGAAATCAATAAGATACAAGACAGATAAGTGATAGAGCAAATCAATAAAACTAAAAGTAGATTATTGGGAAAAATCAATAAAAGTGAAAAACCTTTAACTGGGTTCATCAAGAAAAGAAAGGTACAAGACAAAAAAATCTATAAGGATAGAAAGAAGATGTAGCTACATATATTTTAACCTACAAATTCTAGTAAAGGAATGTTATAAGTATTTTTATTTTCATTGTATTTTTACTAATATATTTGAAAACACAGATGAAAAGTACAAACTTCTTCTTATACATAAACTAGTAAAACTGCCCCAAGAAAAAGTAGATTTATAAATAGGCTATGCCTCCTAAAGATATGGTACTTAAAAAAAAAAAAAAGAAGAAGAAAATTTTGAAGCCCAAATGACTTCATTGCTGATTTTGGAAAAATGTTTAGAAAGAAGTATAATAATCCTTAAACAATTTTTTCAGGGCTTGGCTGGGTGGTGAAACTGGAGTTTTGAAATGACACTCAATTGCCTGCTTCTGCTGACTGGTGAGAGTGGAGTTCCCTCTCTGTCTGCTGGCAGGTGGGGTCTGAGTAAGGTGCAGGGCTCTGCAGTCCTGAAGTGTTGTAGCTATGCCCCCCAGTGCTGTAGCAGACTTCACCAGCTCACCATTAATTTCTTCTCTCTGGGTTCTTATCTCATGAATTCAAAGAATGAAATCCACAGATCATGATGAGAGAATGGAAGGATAGGATTTATTAAAGAAACAGGAACAGAACTCTCAAAGTCCAATAGCAGATTTTCCTCCCCCAAATGTGCTTAGCTACGGCTTTATGAAGTTCTTGTATCACTGCTGTGGGTCCAAACTTATGGAAATTGAGAATTGAGAAAAGTACTGATGCTAATTAGGGTTTCAACCTACTAATGCTATTGGTCAGGCCTGAATCTCATTCCAGTTTGTCTTGCTTCCGTTTTCTTCACGCTTCATGATAAGCCAGAGGTTAAGGTTAGTGATGTGTGCATGCTCAGCGTGGGCTGGGGATTGGGGTACTGGAGTTGCATCGCTGGGTGGAGCAAATGTCTGCGTTGTGCAGAGCTGAATGCACAGGGCTGCAGAATGACCACTAGCTGTGCCTTGCCTTACCTTTGGCATTGGTCCACCCTACTGCAAGCCCACTGAGCATCAGGCCAGCAGTGCCTGCCTGGTGGTCTTCATACAGTCATGGGCTGGGCTTGCTGTTGATTCTTGACCTCCCACAGTCAGGCCTCCACTCTGCCATTCCACCACTCTGTCTCTGCCATTACTTCTAAGCAGGTACCAGTAGGCTGGCTGTGCAGGTTGACAACTGTGAGTCCTGTCAGTGGTGCAAACCTGTAATCCTAGCAACTCAGCAGGCTGAGGCAAGAAGATCTCCTGTTCAAGGCCAGCTTTGGCAACTTAGTGAAACCCTGTCTCAAAAGCAAACCAAAAGGGCTTGGAATGAAACTCTGTAATTTAGCTCCTCTCAGTTCAATCCCCAGTACCAAACATTTAAGAACCATCTTTTAAAAATTAGAAGAGGAATGAGCACTTATGGATCTCCACTTTAGGAAGTGAACATTTCCCTGATAGGAAAGCCAGACAAGAAAAAGTAACCATACTCTGAAATGTTCATAAATATGTACACAACGCTTGACATGTGAATGTATCAGTATGTAAAAAGTATAAGCAATATGGCTAAGTAAAGATTGTTTGACATTTGAAAATCAATGTCATTTATCATACTTAGAGAATAAAGGAAGAAGTGCGTGTTTCTAAAAGTATCTAATGAAATTCAACACTGTTTTCATAAAACTTTCCAGAACAGTAGGACTAGAAGGTAATTTCCTTAATGTGTTAAAGGCATCTGTGGAAAACTTTTTGCATTTTTTGGAATATTCATGTATTCAGCCCTTGGTATAGCTGCAGATTCAATCAGATGTGAATTGGAAGTATCTTTTAAAAATTGCTTCTTTACTCAACTTGAACAGACTTTTTCTTATTATTCCTTACATAATATGTATAGCAATTGTTTATATAACATTTACCTTTTTCAGATATTGTAAGTAATTAGAAATGTTTTAAAATACATGAAAGGTTGTGTGTAGTTTATATGCAAATACTAAGCCATTTCGTATAAGGGACTTGTGTATCTGCATACTTGAGTATCTGCAGAGGTCTTAGAAACAAACCCCCACAAATAACATATATATATATATATATATATATATATATATATATATATATATATATAATTAGTAGTTCACTATAGTACTTTCAATAGTAATCTCAAACCCTCACACCACAGGGATTATTTATACTATTTATCTTTCATATTTGCAACTCCCATAAGCAGATAGAAATCTGATTCTAATTATCCTTAATATATTTGTTTATTTGATCATACTCCAATATGTAACCAATCCTCTTATTTATTTATTTATTTATTTATTTTATTAGATAAGTACGGAGTTACAATTGAGGGGGAAACATTGTCAAACAATCTATACAAACAATATATACAAGTGTATATATACTTAGTTATCCAAGGCTAATGCCAAGTCGTGGATGCCCTGCTTGGGTTCCCCATGTTGCTGTTTTCCCCAGAAGACCCCCAGAGTTAAATGGATATCTTGTGGAGGTCAGACCAATCCTCTTTTGATGCTGCCACCTCCATTCCCTGTGAATATTCGTCCCTCCTTGTTCAAGTACTAACTCCCTGTTTTGGGCCATCTCAATGTATTGATACCTTCCTTCCTTTGCTTGGGCTGTGTTTTGTTTTGTTTGACAGATCACCCAACCACATGGATGCCCACCTTATTCTCTCATCTTGCACATATACATCTATAGGTGTGTCTTACACTGTCTGGATTCTAATGTCTTATTTCAGGCTGAGGAACCCTGTGTGTATGCCTTTCCCATCCCACTTGAACTTAGACCCTTCACAGGGAAACTTCCATGCATAGAAACTTTCCTTTACCCTCTAAATTCTGATTGCTAGACCAGATCAACCATCCATTTGCTGTCTTCTTCGTTTTGCTTTGGTTATGATTTGAAACTCAGACTTCTTGTCCACATGGACACCTTGGTACCCACGCTAGACCCTCACTGCCCTTTCTTCTTCCTTTGCTTTGACTGTGTTATAGTTTGGATCTGAATTGAAACCAAAAGGCTTGAGCATTGAAAGCTTGGTCCACAAAGCAGCAATGTTTAGAGGTGAGGCTTTGGGGCAATTATTGGATTATGAGGTTAATCTTATCAGTGGGTTAATCCATTAGTGAGTTCATAACTGAATGTACTTTTGGGAACTGGTGGGAACTGTAGGAGTTGTGGAAAGGAAATCACTGGAAGTGTGCTCTGGAAGAGTATATATTATCTACAAATCTTTCCTTTTTCTATCTCTCTCTGGTTTCTGGCCTAGATGAGGTGAGCAGCTTCATTACACAGCTATATTCTCCATCTCATCTTCTGCCTTACTACAAGTCTACAGTGATGGGGCCCAGTGAACTTAAACTTAAATGCTAGTGAACTTAAACTCCAGTGCAGGGTGGAGGAGCCATAGAAAGTTTTAAGCAGAACTTAATGGATGGTTCTGGTAGAAGCACAGAGACCAGAAGGTTGATATAGATGCACATAGTATTGACTGTGCACATTGAAGTTTCAGATAGAAATGAGAGCTCTATTGAGAATTGGAGTAGCAGCCATTCACACTACTTTCTGGCAAAGAACTTGTCAACATTTTGACCAAGCCCCGAGACTTTGTGTGAGGCCAAGTTTAAAGGTGATGGATGAATTAATTTAGCAGAGGAAATTTTAAGGCGGCATAGCATTTAAACTGTGGCATGAGTATTATATTTATCCAGATAGAAGAGGAAGGAATAAATCAGTCTATATTCAATGATACCAGAATGTCTTTTAGATTTAATACTAATGAGTCTACCAAATATAATTCTATTAAAATAAAAATTATATTACATGAAGTTGTAGGGTGTAATGACATACAAAATTAATCGTATTTCCTTATACCAGAAACCAACAAATGGAAACTGATATAATGAAAATATCATTTACAAGAGAATACAAATACCCCCCAAAATGATAAAATTCATGAATCAAATGTAGGACATTTTTACTAGTGTTTTTGTTAGCTTTTTCATTTCTGTGACCAAAATGCCTGACAAGAACAATGTAGAGGAGAAACAATATACTTTGGCTCATCTTTTCAGAGGTTCAGTTCATAGTCAACTGACTCCATAGCTCTGGTGTAAGGTAAGGCAGAACATCATGGTAGAATGGTGTGGAAGAGGAAGTCAACTCAGGATGTGATTACCAGGAAGCAGAGAGAGTTTTAATCATCAGGAATACAATATAAACCCTGAAGGCATGCCTCCAGTGACCTATCTCTTCCATCTACACCCTATAAGCATATAGTTTTTACTCAATTAATCCATATCAGTGGATTAGTCCACTGATTAGTTTACAATGCACATAATCTAATCATCTCACCTTTGGATGTGCTTGCATTGCCTCACACATGATTTTGGGGGACACCTCATATCAAAATCATAACATTCTGGGCTGGAGCAGCAGCTCAGTGGTTACGGCACTTGCCTGGATGCACAAGGACGATAGTTCATACCCCAGCACCACATACACAACAAAGTGTTGGAGCATGGAAACATACATGAAAAATGAAATAAATTTGATTCTATCTTTCTCTCTCTCCCTCTTAAAAACAAAACCAAGGGGCTGGAGCAGTGGCTCAGTGGTTTCGGCGCTTGCCTGGCAAGCACGAGAACCTGGGTTCAAACCCCAGCATCACGTACACAACTGAGTGTTGGAGCAACAAAGGCCATGTGAAAAACTAAATAAAGTTGTTTCTCTCTTTCTCTGTCTCTCTCACTGTCCCTCTTTCTTAAAAAAAAAAAAAAGCAAAACAAAACAAAAAAGCCATAACATTCAGTCTTGGGCCCCACCAAATTCATGTTTATTCATAAGATCATGTGCACTCACAATGCAAAATGCAATTTAATCGATTTCCATGCATCCCATAGTCTTAAGAGTTCTAGAATTATCCAAAATTCCAAAGTCTGCTGTGACTCAAGGCAAAATCTCAGCTTGATTCCCTCAAAAATCAAAAGCAGGTTACATATTTCTAAAATGTAATGGCACAGAGTAAACATTTCCATTCCAAGAAAGAAGGGATGGGACCAAAGAAAGTCTGAAATCCAGTTGGGCTAACAAGTCCTATAAGTTCCATATCCAGTACCTGGAGCCTGTGGCATCCTTATGTACTCCCTAAAGGGTTTATCTAACGCCACCCTCATGGCCTTGGTGGTTGTCCTCCATATGTCCTCTCTATTGGCTTGTCTCTGCTCAGTTTCTATAGGTTACCTTTGCAAACATCCCCTGTTACTGGCATCTCTTTTTTTTTTTTTTTTTTTTTTAAGAGAGAGGGACAGTGAGAGAGACAGAGAAAGGGAGAAACGACTTTATTTAGTTTTCCACAGGGCCTTAGTTGCTCCAACACTCAGTTGTGTATGTGGTGCTGGGGTTTGAACCCGGGTCCTCGTGCTTGCCAGACAAGCGCCGAAACCGCTGAGCCACCGCTCCAGCCCCTGTTACTGGCATCTCTTAATCTCAGGGGTCTCCACAGCAGTTTCTGCTTCCTTCTTACATTGTCAAGAATCACCCTTTCAGGGGAAGCCCACAGGAATTTTGACCCTGCAGCACTTTGTCTGATCTCACAGACCTTCCTTTGAAATACTAGTGAAAGCCTCCATGACCCTCTCATGCCAACATCCTGCATTCCTCCAAAACCAGCACCTTGTGATGAGTGCTGTTCTGGTTTGGACGTAAAGTGTCCCCCAAAGCTCAATATGTGAGACAGTGCAAAAACGCTGAGAGGTGAAATGATTGAGTTATGAGAGCCTTGACTTGATCGATGAATTAATCCCCTGATAGGGATTAATTGAGTGGTAACTATAGTTTGAAAGGGTTTGGATGGAGGAGGTAGGTCATTGGGGTGAAGATTTTGGGTATATATTTTGTATCTGGTGATTGGAGTCTTTCTCTTTGCTTTGCAATATGATTCATTGAGCTACTTCCTTTCACCATACTGTTTTGCCATGGTGTTCAGCCTCAACTTGCACCCCAAAGAATGGAGCCAGTCTTCTACAGACTAAGACCTCTAAAACCCTGAGCACCAAAATCAACTTTTCCTCCTAAAATTGTTCTTGTCAGGTCTTTAAGTTACAGGAGTGAAAAAGCTGACCAAATCAGATGCAAGGTCTGTCACCATCTTGACCAGTAACCAAAACTCCTGGGACTATAGGTGCAGCATTCTCTGAGTGACTGGGTGGCTGAGCACAGTGAAACAACTTCCTAGGAAACAATGTGCCAGCAGGGTTCTTCTATTGTCTCTTCACAAAGGAATTTTTGCTTTTATACCCTTCATACTAAGATTGGTACGGTCTTGCCAATTCCCAAGATGCCCTCAAGTCCTCTTTTCTAGTGTGTCTGAATAAAGAACTTAGCATCTCTGTAGTGGATGTAATCTCTTTAACAACCATACCACATCTTCCTTAGCCCCAGTTTTACTCATACTTTTTAGCCAAACTTAAAATTTTTCAAATATTCTTGCTCTTCTTTCTTCTCATGATTAGCATAGGAAACTGACTTTAAAATTCTATCACCTGAAAGCTGTGCTGTGTTGAAATTTCCTCAGTCAGAATAATTAATACATCAGCTTTAAATTCAGCCTCACAGGAAGTCTCAGGACACAGGTAAATGTAGATGATGTCTTTGCCACAATTTAATATGAATGGCCTGTAGTCCAATTTCCAATAGAGCTCTCCTTCTCCTACAAAACCTCATGAGTCCAATCTTTACTTTCCACAATCTTATTGGCTTTTGGTCTTCTGAGTTCCCACTGAACTTGCCAGTAAGCTCCACTTATAACATTCTAACATTTTTCCAGCTTGCAGTTCTGATTCAAAAATTCTTCCCCCAACAAACCAGCTGCAAGTGCTTCTGAACTACATGGTCAGCTTAGTTGAATTAACAGTTTCACTCCTGTTACCAATTTCTGTTTAAGTCATATTTTTCATCACTGTGACCTCACCCCCAATTTTACAAGAATAACATAGAGCAGGAAAACTATATTTTGGCTCACAGTTACAATCCATCATTAGCTAACAACACAGCTTTGGGTCTGAGGTGAGGCAAAACATCATGACAGAGGGTGTGTCAGAGGAAAGCAACTCAGAGGATGGCCACCAGGAAGCAGAGAGACCTCTGCTCACTAGGTACAATATATAATCCCCACAGGCAAATCCCCAGTGACATACTTCCTCCAGTTGCACCCCTATCTGCCTATAGTTACCACTTAGTTAATCCATATCAGTGGATTAACCCACTAATCAGGTTATAATTCTCATAATCTAATCATTTCACCTATTATTGTTCATCCATTGTCTCACACATGAGCTTTTAGGGGATACATCTTATGAAAACCAAAACACAGGAAACTATCAACAAATTACCAAAAATTACAGATGACATAAATAAATAAGGAGATATAGACTTCATAAATTGGAAGCTTCAGTATTGTCATTTTTCTCCAAAGTTGTCTATTGATTTTTATGTTATATAAATACCATTAAATTTCTTCACAGAAATTGAAAACACTTCTAAAATGTGTAAAAAAAGAAGATATTGAATAGGCAAAACAATTTTAAAGAAGAGCAAAACTGTACGAATTACGCTACCTAATTTCAATATTTATAGCTACATTAGTCAAAACTGTATAGGTTGGTGTAGGGATATATGTATAAGCAAATGAAACAGTATAAATAAAATAGAGTTAAAAATTCACTGACACAAAGAAAACCAATGAATTTAATGAAAGTATAAGTGTAATTTGGTTATGGTTTGGATCTGGGGTGTCCCCCCCATAGCTCCTGTTAATGCAGGAATGTTCAGAGGTGAAATGATTGGACTGTAAGAGCTGTAACCTAATCAGTCCATCTTAGTTTGAATGGACTAACTTGGTGATAACTGATAGAAGGTGGGACATGACTGGAAGAGGTAGTTCATGGGGGAGGGTGACCCATAGGAAGGGTTCATCCTCCCTGAAGCCTCTTCCTCTCACTCTCTCTGCTTCCTGGCCTCCATCAGCTGAGTGTTTTTCTCCTCCATGGTCTCTGTCAGGACATCCTGCCTCATCTTCAACCCAGAGCAATAGTGTCAGCAATCATGAACTAAATCCCTGAAACAGTGAGTCAAAAGAATCTTTCCCTCCTCTAAGTCATTCTTTCATTCTTTTCAGGAATTTTAATCACAGTGACAAAAAACAAAAACAAAACAAAACAAAACAAAACAAAAAAAAAAACAAACAGAAAACCAAACCTGACTAACACATGGGAAAAGATAATATTTTCAACAAATTATGTTGAAACAACTGGACATTCGCATGGAAGAAAAGAATCTTGACCATTGTCACATCAATTAAAAAAATTCCCTATAACATATCACAGGTCTAATCATAAATGCTAACTTTTATAAGAAAATAGAAAGAGATTAGGTAAGGATTTAATAGGTAGAATACCAACAGTATGAACCATAAAAGAAACAGAAGGATAAATTGGACTTCATCTAAATTAAATTCTTACTTTCTTTCAAATGCACTATTAAAAAGTAAAACAGGAAGCCCACAGTCTGAGAGAAAATATTCATATATATACATATATATATCTGACAAAGGACTTCTATTCAGAATATACAAAGAACTCATACATCTCTATAAAAATGTAGAAGGCAATTAAATATGCAAAAAGATCTTAATTTTTTAAAATAGAAGATATAAATGACCAATATGAAAATGAAATAGGCATGCATATGTATTTACTTGCCATCAAGAAGGTGTGCATTATACCAACAATGACATACCATTCACTAGGGGGATGGACAAGGTGTAGATGAGAAAGTTTTTAATGCATTGCTGGTGAAATGTAAAATCTAATTACTCAAATATTTTGGCACTTCCTTATAAAGTTAAACATGGACTTGTTATATGATTCAGTTACTTCAGTCCTAGGTATTTACTGAACAGAAATGGGACTGTATGTCCACAAAAAGTATAGGACTCTCTTAATAATCATTAAAACTTAAAATTTCCAACTGCAGATGAATAGATAAAGAAGTTGTGGAATACTATTCAGCAAAAAAAGGAGAACAAACTGTGAAGCTGTAACAACATAGATATTAGAAACATTCTGAATGAAAAAAACCAGACATAAAATTTCAGATATTTCATAATTCTACTCATATAAAATGCTTACTCTAGGGAAATTCTGGACTAAAATCTATGAGTGGTGTGCTTGTGTAGAATGGGAAGTGGCTTGCAGGTTAAATGTCACTAGGAAACTCTGGGGATGATGAAAATATTCATCACTTTATGCATTTGTGAAGATTTATCTGATTATATGTGTAATATGTATGTTATACTTCAAGTTGAAAGAACTTTTTTCCAGTAGTGGGGATTGAGACCATGTCCTCACTCATGCAGGTGCTCTGCCGTGGAACTCCCCCAATCCAATTCTTTATTTTGTTTCGAGACAGAATCTCACTAAGTTGCCAGGTTGGTCTCAAATTTGATCTTCCTCTGTCTCAGGCTCTGGAGTAGCTGAGATATTGATCTCTGCTGCCATTCCTGACTTGAATAATTTTTTAAAGAGCTTTAAAATGTATACTCAGAAACTTTGATACTATTGATAAAACAGTTGACACTATATAATTAAGAGGTAAATATAACTGAAGAGAAACAGTTTGGTGAAAGGCACTTGAGACATTAAAAAATGCACAAGAGTAGGTTAGGTAAAGTTGATTACGTGTTCACTGCTAGCTGTTGGCTTCTTTCTTCCTTCCTATCTTAAGAGTTGATAGGCTTATTTATTTTCCATTACTATAACAAAATACCAGAGGGTGAGTATTTTATAAAGAAAAGAGGCTTATTTAGATCACATTTCTGGAGTTTCAAAGTCATGTCACTGCTACTTCATCAAATATTATGACAGCCTTTTGGTGAATGGTTTTATAATTGTGGGAGCATGTGTAAGGGAAGAAATCACATTGAGAAATAGTAAGCCAGATCAGGGGAAGTGCAGGCTCTGACTCCTCTTCTTTTCACTTCTTTCTTTCTGTTTTTGTTTTTTGGTGCTGGGGTCAAAACCAGGATGTTGTATTTCATGCATGCTGGCAAGTGCTCTACCACTGAGCTATATCCCCAGTCCCTAGGCTTACTCTTTAGTAATAACTCTTTCCAGAGAACAAACGAAGGCCCCACGAGAACTATATTAATTCTTTATGAGTTTGATGCCATCAATGACATAAATACTTCCCATTAGTCCCTACTTCTCAAAGGTTCTTCTACTTCTCAACTCTGCTACAATGAAGACCAAGATACCCCATGACATGAACCTTTTCCAGGGGCAAACCAAATCAAAGCCATAGAAGCTCTCAAAAATTCTTCTATCCAGTTTAACACCACTTTATGACAAATAAAATGGTATTTACTTCCTTTTTCTTCTGCTATGAATATTTATTCATTGTGGATGTCTAGATCCTTTTTTCCCCTTCAGCTGAAAATGAATAAGAATAAGGATAGAATTAGGTTTCCTGCTAAATTTGCTAATACATAATCACCACCTATCTATGGTAAGGAAATATTCTGGCTGGACAGTGGAAGGATGTGGGGCTTGGGGTTCAGTGCTCAGGAACCCTAGCAGATGACTGCCTATGTGTCAGGGAGGTAACACAGGGGGGATGCTGAGGAACTGCATGTCCAGCCTTTTCATGGTTGTACACACAGGTTAGGCGGTGACTGTAATGAGTAAGAGAATGCCACTGTGTGAGAGCCGTAGAGGCCCATGCATCTTGATCACACCTGTGTACACTAACAGGTCGTTTTTCTTTCTTTTGCTTTAGTACTTAAAAAAGATTGCTAAGTGATATTTTTAATGACTTTCCAGTTGACACCTAACATCCTGGGTTCTCCAGAAGACAAACCTTGAGACAAAATTGAAGTTGTATGCAATATTAATGAAAACAGGAGTGCAAGACAAAGGGATGGTGTCATGGAACTGGGAACCGAGAGGAAGATGTGTTACCAGGCAGGTCATCACTGAACGTGAAGCACAGCTGATGGATCTGTCTCACAAGATCATCTTTGAGAGACTGACAGCTACTACCTTTCAGGACATTTCTAAGGAGGCAATAAAGGGAGAAGCTTTTATCCACTAACTGCTATCTTCCATTAGACAAAGTTCCACACTATGGGTTTCCAACTTGCTTGGAATTTTAGATGGTACATATGTAATTTAGTGACAGGTCCTGAGCCATCTTAATTCTCCTTATTTCTTAAGAGAGTAAAAAAATAAAAATTCACCTATGTTGAGGTTATTATTTAGCTTAGCTGATTTTTCCATCTGTCTTAGATTGTATTCTAGCTTCAACATATGAGAGAAAACATTTGGCCCTTGAGTCTGGTATATTTCACTGAGCATAATTTTTTCCATTTGGCTCCAAATGCCATGATATTGTTCTCTCTAATAGCAGAATAGAAATAACTCCAATATATATATATATATATATACCACAGGTTTTTTTTTAAACCACTTGTCCACTAAGGGATATCTAAGCTAAATAAATATTCAACATAGGTGAAATTTTACATAAGCAGGGGGAACCGTAACTATGATGCTGAGGGGAGAAGGAAGGGGAGCAGGGAAAGAAGGGAGGGATTAGGGGGTTATCAATGCAGCTAGAGGGAGGGAGTAGGGAGTTTATCGATGCAGTTGGGAACCCTCGACTTCCATGAGAAGCCCAACTAATGTGGGCGTAAAGTAGGAGAAACATGGGAACAGGAAGTAGTCAAAGCGAGGAGACCATGGACTAGGATCAGCCTTAACTTACTTTGTCAATATCCATATGTTCATGAATGTGTAACAACGAGTCTCTCCAGTACGTAAGACTATGTTGAAGGAATAAAAAAAAAAGAGTGAAAAGTGGGAAGTGAGAGGTAAGCAATGCGATCATGAAATGAGCCATGAGGGCTTGTTCCCATATAAAACTGATCAAAGCTCCTGCAGAACTTAGTGCTCAGGAAGCAACTGGAGTGAAAGTAAAGTTAAGAAAGAGGAGAGAGAGAGAGAGAGAGAGAGAGAGAGAGAGAGACCCAAGCTGATAAGAGCCAAGCTAGTGCACACAGCTGGATAACAGTAACATTTGTAGTGTGTTTTTGCATATATAGAGCACATAAAACAGCAGAGAAGGGGACAATTCTTGATATGTTTTTGGGCTTTATTCAAACACCTTATTCTCAATATTAACCTTTCATTGTCATGACCTCTAGCAGGGTGTTTCTCTAAAAGAAGAGTGTGCAAACAGGAGAAATAGACTAAACCATGAATGTAGTGTGTGTGTGTGTGTGTGTGTGTGTGTGTGATAAAAGCAATACCATTTTGCAGATGATTTCATTGCACATTAAAAGGACAGAAAGCATTTATGAATAGACTTTTCCAGCAAATAATTAGGGACTATATTTATCTCTGAATCTTTCAGGTACTGGAGTCATATTTGCCATTCCAAAAATAAAATTGCTGATTTTTAGAAAAAGCAAAGATATTTAAAATTAATGCACAGAAACATGCCAACTTGAGAATGAAGGTCTAGATTTAGATATTTACCTATATAAAGTCACTGTGATAGAAAAGAAATTACAGAAAACATTTTTCTATGCTGGGAAGTAATTATCTATTATTAACTGTTCATTAAGTCCTGGAATGGCCTGAAGAAATCTGTGGAGTCCAACAATGAGCTTGATCTATCGGTTTTGTTGGCTGACCACAGCTGGACTGAGCAACAGACTTCCTCAATATTAGAAATCTAAGGTACAGAGAAACTGTATTGAGAATCATTCACTAAAGAAAAATATGCAACCTGTAGCTATGGGCTAGAAGGCACCCTTTAGGCATATAGTGATGATTACACAGGGCAGGATGGAAACTGGTGTACACCAGTCTGTTTCTTGGCCACTATGCCAGAGATTTTCTAATGAGAGCTAAACAACGGAGACCTGTCATAGGGAAAACAAGGATCCTGGTCTTATATTAAGAACCACGGACAGCTCCGGGCTGCCGCAGGAAAGGCATGTTATTTTCCCATTCCAGAAATAACAGTCCAGGGTCTCCAAGTCTGATTTGGATTCCAGATTGCTGATACTAAAATGAGAACTCCCTCTTTACCATTCCTTTTAATTGTATTTATGTGAGCATGAAGAACTCAAGAATCTCATGACATGTTCAGGGGTGAGGTTGAGAAGGATAGTTTAAGGAAACAATTTTTTTTAACATGATCATATTTTATAAATAAATAATTGGGCCGCCATGCAAAGGGCTGGAGGATGGGTCAGGCGGGAAAGCCCGGGGGTGGGGGTAGGGGCGGGGATCCCCACGTCGCCGTTTGAATGCTGGGTGACTGTAGTGAAGAGCGGATCCCACCCAGGTTAGGCCACAGGAGCAGCGCCATGGGCTCCGGGCTCCTGGTCCTTCTGCTGCCCATATGGCTCTCCTGGACCCTGGGGACCCAAGGCTCCGAGGCCCGCAGGTGAGGTGGGGGTTTCCCCGGGGTTCCTCAGCCTCCTTGTGAATGCACAGCGTGTAGATCTCAGGCAGAAGCGCAGTATGGCATCCACCGGCATTCGGGCTGTGCTGCAACTGGTTGGGGGTCGGGATAAGGGAATCGGACGGGGGTTTGGGGGATGCGGATAGCACTTCCCTAGCTGCCACCGCCCGCGCCACGGTAGCTACGGGTCCCCTCCCTCGCCCGGCCTCAAGGAGCCCAGAGTGCTGGCTTGATTGCCGATTCCCAGCCCCGCCTGGAGCAGCGCAGCCTCGGCTTCCGCCCGCAGTGTCCCGCCGGGGCCGGCCTCTACACACCCCGCAGTCTCTACTCTCCAAGTCGTGCGTGGCTGCGGCTGAGGTGGGAAAGCTAGCTTAGGGCCGGGGCCGCCCGACAGCGGTGAGATGGGGGAGGGCGGGGTGCTCGGCGGGGCCAGCTCCGCCTCCGACTAGTCCTGCCTCCTCCTCCTCCCTCCGCTCCCGCGCCCGCTGCTCCTCCCCTCCCTTCGCCCGCTCCTCCCCCTCCTCTCTTCCCCCTCCCCCTCCGCCCTCCTCCGCTCCCGGCCAGCGCGGCGGCGGCGGCGGCGGCAGCAGCAGGAGCAGCCCCGGCTGCGGGTCGCGACGGCGGCGGGGCGCCCCCTCCCCCGTGCCGGGGCGCGGCGGAGGGATGTGGGGCTTTGCGGGAGGAAGGCTTTTCGGCATCTTCTCGGCCCCGGTGCTGGTGGCGGTGGTTTGCTGCGCCCAGAGGTAGGGTCGCGGGTTGACGGGAAGCGGGCCGGGAGGCGGGCAGGGCGCGCGGGGTGCGCGCCGGGCGCTGGTGGTTGAGCCACCGCCTGACCCTGCTCTCTGTGCCTCCCTCCTTCCTCCCTCCAGCGTGAACGATCCCGGAAACATGTCCTTTGTGAAGGAGACGGTGGACAAGCTGTTGAAAGGCTACGACATTCGCTTAAGACCCGACTTCGGGGGTAAGTGGGATGCGCGCTGCCGCTGCGGGAAGCGCAACCCACCGCGTTGGCGGCCTGGGTAGAGGAGAGAGACCGGGGACGCGTCCGCTAAGCTGCAGCGGAGTGGGGGGTGGGTAGTATTTCACCTGCGCCCCCTCCCGGGATAGTCCCCCATTCTCAGAGCCACCCGCACCCCTTGCTGGAGCCTGGCTGATCACCGTGTGGTGCGCTTCCCGCAGGTCCCCCAGTCTGCGTGGGGATGAACATCGACATCGCCAGCATCGACATGGTTTCTGAAGTCAACATGGTGAGTCCCTGCCCTTCCCAAGGCTGTCTCTGAGCCTCTATCCTGCTGTCTGGGCCCGTTAGCGTCCTCAGTACTGGGCCAGAGGCCTCCGGAGCCAGGAGCGGTTTCCTGGGCCCGAAGAGGGAACCCCGCTCCCAGGCGCGGGGCTTTTACTAATCGGGCTCTCTCCACACGCCCAGCGTGCATGGGGGTCAACACAGGCGTCGGAGTCCTGCCTAGGGTGCACCCTCTCCGAGGAAGGGGTCCTGGATTGGCCTAGAGCTCTGCTCTCACAGTCGCCCTCGTGCTTGCAGCTCTTCCAGTGGGCTGTCACCTGGTCGAGAGGCATCCGAGTGCCGTCTAGCCTCCTTAGCAACAGGCGCTGGGGAAACAGGGAGTTAGGAGAAATGTGGGGGTGGCTCATATATTATAGGTAAGAGGTACTTAAGGTTTCCTTTGTTTTCATCTGGAAAGACATGCTGGCAGCTTGAGAGGAAAGCGGGGTGTGGAGACTGGCTTGTGTGTATGCCACATGTGACTCAGGTCAGTTCCTGGGTCTCAGCTTCTTTTCTAAGTGGTAGACTTCTGAACCCGGAGAATATGCGCCTAGCTCGGCCGGTCGCTGTCCGAGGTGCTGATGGAGCCTGTCCAAGCCAAGAGCTAGAGGGCCCCACTGCAGGCAGTCTCTAGGAAGAGGCTGCTTTGCTGGGAGAGACCAAGGCTAGTGTTCCTTGTGTCACTTAGGGCTTATGTGAGTGCTGAGGTGGTTCAATATTTTGACCCGTGAAAAGCGGAGGTCGGTATCCCAAGGTGCAAAGAGTGTGTCACAGACTTTTGCCCAGAATGCTTTGGGGCACCAGGGAATAATGACATAAATGACAACTTCCATTTGTTAATTGCACTGAAATGAGATTTGAGAACAGGTTTGATTTTTGTGCTTAGTGAACTTTAGAAATCCTAAGAATATGCATTTGGAAGACATTTTGGAAGAAATCATTGGCAACGTTTCTTTTAAACATGCAATAGTGAGGATATTCAGGCATGTTTCAAACTCATAGATTTCTCGACTCTGGTATACATCAGAATCACGTGGGGGGCAAACTTGTTTTAAATATATGAGCTCTGATTCTTCATACCAAGGGATTCTGATCTAGCCCAGCTGGTGTGGGGTCTTGAGGTTTCTGCATCTAAAACTTGATTTTCAGATTATTTTGAAGCAGGTATTTTGTGCACAGTACTTTGAGAAACAATGTAATTAGTTCTAGAAATACTACTGTATACAAATAAACTAAAGCTGTTATCTTATGTAGACTTTAATGAGATATATTTTAAAGTGTATATGACTGAGAATTTTACAGGAAGAAATCCTTAACTACACCAAACAATTTTCTTCAAATTTTTTACTCTCAATCTAAATTTTTAAAAATTACCATGTGAAGGGCTAGGGATGTAACTCATTAGCAGAGCACATGCCTAGCATGCACAAGGTCCTGAGTTCCATCCCCAGCACTGAAAAAAAAGTGAAAAAAAATAGGTTTTTTTTTTTTTTGTCCCTTTCTTTCAAAGTCTACCACTTAGGAGATTTGTATATCAAGGTATCAAGGCAGGGTAATAGTGTAAGTATTAGCAAAAAAACATAGAAAGAACATTGCCACCATACCTTAAAATTTAACATGTACATTTCACTCATTGATATTTTTTTGAAAATAATGCTGTTCAAAAGATATGTTTTATGACCTTAAGTGAACAAATTAACATATTCAAGGTTCAGTCTGTTTAAACTGTGATTTTCTTAATTGGAAAAATCAAATTCTCTAGAGAAGAAAATTTAATACAGTAGTTAATCCAATATTTAGTGGATTATATTTTCAAAAATTATTGTATTGGATGTGAAATGGAAGAGAAGCTGTATTCAGTGGTTCTTTAAAAATGCTATACAATATTAAAGTGACCAGGAGAATGAGGGGAATGTATTATTGCAGACCATCGCACATTTTGAGTTACTTTTTAACTTAGCTATCCAGTTGTTCTGGTATTGTGCTGATAGTTGGTACATTTTAAAACTTCAGTAATATTTGCCTTGATTTATGGACTATGAATTGAGGTGTCCCAGTTTTCTCTGGGCTTAATACTTGAAAGAACAATTGAAGATACAGGCCATGATATTGAAGTCTTCAAGTGTATATCGTACAGCAATAATAATGCATATCATAGCCATGGTATTCTTGTATGCATTTTTTCTTTTGCATTCTTGTGGTAGTATTTTTTTCTGGCCCTCTATACATAAATTTATTGTAACGAAAAATTGGGGATTAATAGGATTTGATACTTAAGGCTCTTGGAAAGATGTGACTGTTAGCCATTTGAAATATCTTCTTCCCCATAGAAGCAGATTAATCAATATTAGGCTCTAGAAAATTCCTGATTTTCATTGATATATTTGCATATGATAAAACTGTGATATTTGACTTATTAAAGGAAGTTCAAAATAGAATTGTTGAGTATTACTTTGCGGGGGTTACATTTTATTGGGAAAAAAAACAGAATATTTGAGTGTAAGATTAGAGCCACTATTCAGTAATGTTATTTGAAAACAAATTCTGTTTTTTTTTTTAAGAAGGAGAATCAATTTTATTTAGTTTTTGTTGTGGCTTTCAGTGCTCTGACACCTCACTGTGTATGTGGCGCTTTGGTTTAAACTCACGTCCTCTCACATGCCAGGCAAATGCCCCAACCACCAAGCCACCGCTCCAGCCTCACAAATTCTGTTTTATTAGCTTCCATTATTGTATTAGTCATCAGAAAAAAAACCTATTATAAGTTTATGAATAAAGGAATGGTTACTAAATAAGACATGATCTTCCTTTAAAGATGTTGTAACAAAAAGTTGGATATGACGAATCCCATTCCACGATTAAAAAAAAAAAAAGAATGAAAGTAGCACAAGGGAGAGAGAAGACAGGAGGGGGAGAAAGTATTTTTTTTTTTTTTAGGGGAGAGAGACCATGAGAGAGAATCAATTTTATTTAGTTATTTAGTTTTTCATGTGGCTTTCATTGCTCTGAGAGTTTATAGTGTGCGTGGTGCTGGGGCACCAGGCAAACGTTGGAATCACTGAGCCACCACTCCAGGCAGGAAGAAAGTGTCTTGATATGGAAATCTTCATGAAACAAAGTATATTTAAGTTAGGTGAGGGAGATGAATGGAATTCTGACTGGAATAAGGATACTCTTGATTAGGAAAGAAAATGGCAAAGATATAGATGGATGGATGAGCAGGACTGGATATCTTGAATGGGAATGGGATAGTTGAGAGAAGTCATGGAAAAATAGGACAATCATGTGCACCTTGATCTTTCTCCAAGATGCCAAAGTTTTCAGATGCTAATTTTTGGAAAATAAGAAGTCTATAAATGGTAAATATTTTTAAGTGGTGATTGGCAAAATTTGAGATATGCTTTAAGATAAATATTTTGACCAACATGTGAATTTAGACAGAGGACTAAGGATGGCCAGATTTAAAAAACAATAGGGATAATTGATCATGGAAGTGGAGCTGGGATCAAATCCAGGGCCTTCTGCCTGCTAGGCAACTGCTCTACCACTGACCTGCATCTCCCCCCCGACACACAAATATTTTTGCGAATGTATATGTAATGAAAAAATTTAAAAATCACACATTTCATATAAGATTGTTGAAAAAAGCATGTGTATCTCAAGATGGGAGAGATATCCATATGCTTGTTCTTGAGATTTTAGGGCATGCTTGTTAAGAACAGTAACAGATACTGCACAATAATAATACTGCTGATTTTTTCTTTAAATAACTATAACATGTGAGGTCTTTATTGGTAATGCCTATAGATGATGCCTTTGATCTTATCAAATAAATAGGTAAATTATGTATATACTATATATCTCATCATTCATTTGGTGTTTTTTGAAACAATTTAAGAATGAATTTGATTATTTTAGTATACCACATTGGTTTTGCATAGCTTGCTTCATGGACAGTATACATATTTTACATTTTCAAAATCTTCCAATTTTTCTTTTCATGCTCTTCTTTTTAATTAGCTGTTATGACAGTGATCAAAAACCATTTTGTTTTACATAACTTGTCTTCTTTTTTTCCCTGTTATGAAGTTTCCAGTAATATTTAAAAATGATGCATGGTTACATAATTATTGAGATTTAGTCCATAGATTGTAAGTGAAATAGTATATGTGCAAGAACAGTCTTCTGAAAATTATTATTCATTTCTGTTGTAATTTTGGTGCTTAGCAGTGGTCCTAGCATATAGCAAATGTGTTGAGTAGACAGATGAAAAGAACAAATTATGAAAAATTTTGAAAATATAGGATACATAAGGAAATATTGAAAAACAAAATAGAAAAATTACAATAGTTTAAAACAAGTTCTTTTTTATTTATTAGAATGAGTCATTGATTTGTTAATTCAGAGCAGAAACTACATGTACTTACTTTTTACTTCATTAGCTATAAAGCATTGGGGACATAAAACTAGATTTAAACTCTGGTAATATTAATTCTAATTTCTTTGATTTAACTTGCACTTTATTATTACTTATATTAATTACTTCATTAAAATTAACTCAATCCTAATGAAAATATAACTACAGGATTATTTTTTCCTGATGTCATTCATATAAATCATTATTAATTGTCCTTTTTATAAAAGTAGTGTTCCTTTAAGCAACATTTAATGTGTATCCTTAGGTATTGTGACCTGTATTCATCCATTGTGCTAGTTCTATTGTATTCATTTCTCACTTGTTGCATCTTCTCATAAAATCCATGTTTTTATGTCTAAGCGTGAAATAGTGTGGTACATAAGAACATAGTTTTAGCACATTTCAGAAAGCAGTTTTGGAGCATGTCATTGTTGAAAGGATACAATCCACTCGTACAAAATTATGCACACATGGGTGTGTGTCTGAAAGCACAAAATATATGTGTGTTGTCATTTTATATCTTTGTCCTTTTCTGAAGAGGGGGGAAATGCAGAGAGCGATTCTTGACTATAGTAAGCTAGTATCAGACATTTGGAGAATTCATCTTTTAGACATTTTTTGATCAAATTTACACAGATCAACCTAGTTCAGAATCTAGAGGTTGCTTTGCCTTCAGTGAATGCCGAATGAGTGTGCATTGAATTGTCCAGTACTGAACCAGGTTTTCAGGCAGGAGATGCTGAAACCCAGCACCTGGTGGTGTGCTTGAAAATAGGACTGGAATAATGGGATCTATTTCCAAGTCTGTGGCAACATTTAGCCCTCGGTCAGTCACTTAATCATCTGTAATTCAGTTGCAGGCTTCCAGTAGCCCATGGCATGTGCATAGACAGATGCCAGAGCCCCATTACAAAGGGTTTAGCTCTACAGAGAAAAATCCCACAGGATCCCCACCTTAGAAAGTTTTCCTTCACTGATTTCTTTTTTAAGCATGGAGCATTTTCGAGTTTGCATATGAATTGTATTAACAGTTTAAAAGAAGGAAGTATGCTTATGCAAACATGCTTTGTAATAACAAAGCAAGCCAGGGATGACTCAGCAGAAAGGAAGAATGTTTTGCTGACCCAGTTGGGGGTTGAAAAACTGCTTACATGAAAGGCACTCCTGGGGTAAGGTCCATAGAATATATCTGTGTTTGGTTCCAAGTTGCTGCATTTGGGAGGTAGGGTTGTTTATTGAGGACATTACTTTTCACTGGCAGTATGTTCCATGCATAAGTTATGATCATACATCAATGCTGGGGCACTGATAAGAAAGCATATAATGAACTTCAGAGATGGATGACAACAATACCTTACATAATATGCTCTTTATGAAGGGAGTTTGTGTTTAATATTAGAACGAATGGCATAGAGAGCCCAAAGCAAATGCTTTTTGTCCTTCCCCTTAGGGAGGTTGTAAACCTTATGTTGTTACATCTCTTAAAAAATAGATTTTACACTTTATTACCCTGTTGTGAATGCCCTCTTTCATGAGTCTGTGTGGGGCTCGGGGATCTTATGGGTGTTGCGCATAGAAGATACTCATTAAGTGTTTAGTTTGAATTGATGATGCAAATATGATTATTTGCATGTAGTTAAAGAACAATTACATACGGTAGGAAATTCAGTTTCATTTGACAGATCATGACCCAACTTCTGCCTTCAACTACAATGTTTGATTTTTCCAAAAGTAAAATACATTGTTTGTATTTCCTTAGATGATGGTAATTGAAAGGAGTTAGAAAAATAACCGTGCTTCTTGTGCTACATGCCAAATAAAGGTAGCTTATATATTTGGTGCTTGTTAAATGAACAATGGGATAAATGTTAATGAAGAGAGCTATGTTCTTTTCATTAAATGTGTGCAGAAACAAAAAATGCAAAGGTTTCAATGGCAAGCGTCAAGTACTCCTGTTTGTGTCTGTTGAAATGAAGGGCTCAAATTTGGGACTGCAGACTTCATGATTTGCACAAGTAAAGAAATATAGATTTGTTACTTGATTCTCTGCACTCTGATATCTATGATATAGCACTTCTTCTATAAGTAAGGGAACACTTTTTTTTTAAAAAAATGACTCCATATTTTATAATACATGCTGATTTTTGCACTTTGTAGGGTACCGAACATTTTGAATAAATAAGTAAAGTCTACCGTTTGAAATGTTTTACATTATTTTATAATGCACATTGAAATGTAATTAATGAATTGGTAACTGAGACTTTTACATACCTTTTTGTGGTTTTCAACATGCTGCAGGCATTGTTTCATATTTGATCATCAAACCTGATGATCAAGCTGGTTAAGTAGGTAATGCAAGTGTTAATCACATTTTCATTCTTCAGATGAGAAAACAGGCTCAGGAATAGTGCTGATATTCCCACTCTCTCTGAGTGGCAAAGCTGAGACTTGTTTCTGCTTCACTCATCTTTCCACCTCATCTTGCTAACAGGAGGCAGAGATGCTCTCTCAGCGTTTCGGGAATTTTATCTTCTTCTCTGACCTTCCTTCTGCCTAAGTTAGGTTCAGCTTTTCAACTTTCCCATTAACCTTATGCTTTCCTTACGACATGTATCACAGTTTTAAGTATTATTTGGATGGACTTATTTGCTCAGTCTTTCCATTCCTTTCCTCATTAGACCAAAGGGTCTAAGAGGCAGGGCTGAGTCTGTGGGCAGTACTTGATAGGTACCTTGTTGAGAAAGAATATGAATAAATATTAAATAAATGAATAAACATAAATGTGTGAATAGATACATAAATTTATTGGGAAATATTTTTACAACTCAGAATTTGGTCTACCAACTGAGAAGAATCTTATGGATTAAATATAATGTATACCATTTTTACTTCAGGAGATTAATTCAAACAGAATTTGTATAATTGTACTCACTATAATAGCATCAACTGTATAATTTTTGGTAGTTGTTACTTCCTTCCCTGGGAAGTTTTATTCTGATTTCAAAGCAGAAAGGAGAGTAAAAGATTTCAGTTGTCCCACAAAATTCAGCTGGTGTGGATATTCTAAACACAAATCACTGGTACTTTTTTCACCCAGAATTTTGTGTCTACTTGAAAAAATACGTGAGTTGAGCCTTTCTGTGTTATAGGGAATTTTTGATTGCTCTTTTCATAGGAATTCACTGGTCTTATTTTCCCTTTTCATTGACCCATCAGCAGTACAATAAGCTGTGGCAGCTTCCAATTTCTGCTAGTTTTCTAGGCATATATTTCCAGGCCATTTATGCTAGCCATTAAGAAGATTATGTAGTTGCAAAATTTGGAAAATTAAGCATACGATAGGTCTCATCTTTTGGTGATTTGCTCTGTGCCGTCACTCAAAACAGAGTCAACATCTGATCTATGTGGCTTGGGGAACATAGATTTCCCTTGTATCTTGATTGGCAGGAGGTCATATTAAGAAATAGAATGCACTGTTAGCATTAAATATTGTTTTCCTCTCTGTTTTTTTTTTTTTTTTCCCACTTCTTGGCACTGAACCCAGGGCCTCACGTGTGGTAGGCAAAAACTTTATGATTGCGCTACATCCCTAGTCTTTCCTCTTTGTACGTCCCAGTTAATTTAAGTATCACATGGAAGCTTTTAAAACAATTAAAACTTTAGCATGCATGATGCTAATATTCTTATTCAGATGAGTAGGAATAAAATTAAGACATGAAAACATCACATCTCTTTGAATGTTCTAATTTGTGCTTTATTCAATTCGAAAGAGGATATGGATTCTATTGATTACATCATCATATTTTATCCCAGTTGTACAATAAGATAATTCCTTTTATGTAAAATCTTTGCAAAATCTACATGCTGTGATTCATGGATGGAAAACTATTTACTTTCTTTCATTTTGTATTAATTCTGAAGGATATAAAGTAGACTGATTTAAAGCTATATAGCCCTGACTATGTTTGATACGTAGAAATTATTCGTTAATTATTTGAATATAACATCTAATTCATTTAAAATTTAATTTTAAAATAAGACTTTCTGATTGTTAATTTTAATGAGAAGGAACACATTTTCTAGGCCACCCTCTATTCCATGTGTGTGTGTTATATGTCAATTTATGCAGACCAAACATTGTAAAAGAAACAACAATCTGGGTAATTTATTGTAATGTTATTAATTTTTGCCCAGTCATACTATTCTAAATATCCACCTGAGAAACAAGCCCCTATATCAGGTCCAGAGTAGACCTGAATGGTCATCAAACTCAGTGTCGAGCATGTAGGATTTTCTGGGTAAATATTTGTTAAATGAATTTGTGGACCACTGACCCTTACATAAAACTGTTATATTGCAGAGAGATACCCTTATTTGGGTGTGTGTGTGGCTTATAAAATTAATCATAGTTTTAAACATGAGGATCCCTGTGAACTTGTCACAAAAAAGCATCTAAATTATGGAAAACAGTGCCAGCTCTGTTGTCTATACAAGTTGTTCCAAAATTATGAACCAAGAACCCTTGTGATGTGCTGGAATTATTGAGAGGATCCCAGAGATCTGTGCTCTCAAAGCACAATTTCTCACCATTGGTGTTTTCTAAAGGTGTAGGGTCTGTAAAATACTTTGCCTTTCCAAAACTAGAAAAAAACTGGAGATAACTGTTGGAAGAGCAGAATTGATTGTACTATATTCCTTTTTATGCTGTTAAATATTGTACAGATAACTCACTGGTATGAGGTCGTATTTTATTGTGCCTTTGAATGAGTTTTCATTTCTGAATCCTTCTTTGTTTTGGCCTTGGGCACAAAAGTTCCTTGTGAGAGTGCAATTTCATGTGGTACAAGTCAAATTAATGGTTTCTTAAGAGAACTGTTTCAAGGAAGATTAGTATGTACCCCTTAATCAAAGTATTTCTGCTCTAATAATATTGGAAAATGTGTTAAATAGATAAAACGATTTGATTTGCTTTAGGAATTGTCATGCCCTTCAATATACTAAGGATTGTGTAAATCTTCATGAGAAGGACGAAAAATTCAACATTTCTCAGATGGATTTGACTGGAGGGATGAGGCCTTATTGATATTTTCTCTTCCTCCCTCTGTTCCCTCCATGCCCCCCACCTTTATTTTTCCTGAGATGTCAGGGATTGAACCAGGTACTTGGCTTACTAGGCAAGTGCTCTACCACTGAGCTGAATCCCCAGTCCAACAGATTACTTTTAAGAACAAAACATAGCTCCTGTGGCTGTTGGACTTGGCTAGTATTTTCTAGTTAGAAGCATTGGAAACCTGGAAATTACTTTCTGGAGCTGAGCAGGAGGAACTGGCAGTGCTCTGATGTTGCATCCCACTAGGGAAAGTCTCCTTCTACCTTTGAATATATTATATTTCATATACAGATAATATGCTATTTATGAAATTGTATATTATAAGCAATGATTTGAATGTATCCCCCAGAGTTCTTATGTTGGGTGCTTAATCTTCAAGGAAATAGTGTGAGAGGTGGGACCTTAAAGAGGAGATTAGGATTAATTCTTTTATAGCAGAAATAAGTTCCTGATAAAAAGATGAGTTCAGCCTCTCCTCTTCTTCTCTCCTCTATTCTCCTCCCCTCCCCTCCCCTCTCCTCTCTCTTCTGGAAGGCCCCTGCTAGTTGCAGATCTCTTAACCCATGGGGACCTATGCAGTGCTTAAGGATTGTTCACACCTGGTGATAATGGACCAGTAAATTGAAGTAGATCCAGAAGTGTAAAGAAATTAAAAATTCTTAATAGCTTCTATTTTTTTTTGTTTGTTTAGGAATTTATTTTTCACATTTAGCACAGAAAACTGGTTTGAAAAACGTGGTTTAGGGCCTGGGTATGTGGTTCAGTAACAGTGCTCACCTAGCATACATGAGACCCTAGGTTCAGTCATCAGCACAGGGTTGGGGGAAGAAGCAAAAGAAAAAGGGAGAGTTTTGTTTTGGAAATACAGTGCTCATCTGTCTGTCTATGTATTTATGTATGTATCTGTCATCCTTCTGTCATCTTGTCTTCCCTTTTCTCCTATGGTGCATGACTTTGTTAACATTATCATATTATTTCAAAGCTTATCTTTATTTTATGATTGAAAAATGACTCTCCACACTTGATATTTTACTTTATCTCCATTAACTGTTTGGAATTTTAGTTATGTAGATTATTTCCTCCACACTTGGTGGTATTTTGCCTTTAGAGACTGTGGGAGTTTAACTTGCAAAATTGCCCTTTCAGGTGGAAAAAGTTAGTTTTCAAAGCACCCAGATTCCAGGGAAGGATTTGAATGAACTTTGGAAAGGCATTCGTGCTTGGGCCTTCAATTTGATCATTACCTTTAGTGAGAGTTCTGAAATGGGATATTCTCTAAGTCACTTCCAATTTGAATTTTAGAATTGGTGAGCAGTTTGAACATAAGAAACCTTCTTTTTGCCTTCCATATACTGCTACTTTATTGTCATTTGTCATTGCAGTTGGTTTAATTAGTTATCCAAATGGTAGTAAGTGGGACTGAGACACTCTAATCTGGCAGTTTACAAATTTGTAATCAAAGTATGGCCAGTGTGAAACCTGGGAGTCATTTTTTCAGTCCATCTATGCTGTATGCATGCTGTGAGCCTCAGACGTTTTTCATATAAACCGCTGAGATTTAAAATATGCATCCGTGTTCATTAATCTTCAGGTCTCAAACACAGTACTGTTAATTATGTTTTGGTCTGAATTTAGAATTATTGATTCATCAGTGAAACCTGAAGGGCACTCTTACAATGCCTCTTATGTAACTAAAACATAACCTTTCCAATACTCGAGAGCCACCCCAAATCTGGAAATGTCTGAGTCAAAGCTGTTAGGTGCCAAATTGTCCATATTCAGATTTTTAAAAATTCTACATAAATTGAATTAATGTACCATTTTCAGATCTTCTGTGGTATATCAGTACTATCATAAAACTTCATTATTTTAACAGTGAGTTCATAATCCAATCCAAAAGATAGCTGACATAGGCTTGATTATTGTCATCTAAACTGTCACATTCAACCAATTTGGGATGACTAGCCTGCATTTAAAAAAGATAATCATAAGCTTACACCTCAAGGTGGAATTTGAATATTGTAACATCTTACACAAAGTAAATTTTAGTACTTTCTAATCTTTTGTCTCAGTAAAAAAAATTTCATATAAATAAAATGTGGGTGTAGGGATGGAAATTTTGGCTTGTCTGTACTAAATATATGCAAAGATATAAGTAAAATTGTTTAATTTTATTTCCTAAGGGGGAAAATATGGATCATCAAATTCTTACATAATTGGGAAACTACCTAGTTAGCATTATATAAATCAAAATGCAGAATGATCCAGACTTGGAAGTAGTCAATGACCTCCTCAAAATAATAATAACAATAATAATAATTTTCAAAGTGCTTAGTTCATATTGTTCTTTTCCATTGTAGATTAAATCCTACTAATAATGGATTGTAAAATCTGGATGCAGGAGTATTTAGGACAATCTAAAGAGATTAAATAAGCAATTTCCTAATATAACACTTTGAAATTATTTGTCTGTATAGTTCCCTAGATATACCTATATCTATGTTACTCAAGGTTTCTCTCTTTCAGAAGCAGGAGGAATATGACTGATTCTTGTAAAGTTCAGACATTAAAGAAGCAGGCATCTTTTTCTAAGCTTAACTGATTTAGCGCACCTAGGGTAGAGCCAACTCTGAGAATCCGTGGGTGGGTGCAGATCACAGGCATTGGCTGGTTTACAGAGATAAAGGGAAAAAAGTCAATTAAAGGGGCAGATGTCCTGTGTGGTTTCTCGGCTGCCTACCAGAATGACATTTATCTCTCATTAAGAGATAAGCAATGATGATTTTTACCTGCTAGTTTTGTCACTGGAGGTGGTCTGAAGAGGTCTTGGACCAGGAACCTTAACTCTGGATGACCAGGTTCTTGATAAATGGTGTAGAAAAGAATTTCTAGACGTGTCAGATATAGAGGCACAGAGGCTATCTTGGCATGCCCACCTCGGTTTCTTTCTCCCAGTTGAGTATCTCAAGAGAAAATTGTTTCAACATTTCTTTTTCTCCTTTTATTCTCTCTCAGTTTCTAAAACAGTTAAGGAAAAATTTCCTTTCTTTTCTCACATCCTTTAGAAGAAAGCAGATGAAATTTGTTAAACAAAGGCAAAAGGAAAATCAAGCATCTATTAATTGACATCCAATTTCCTGATATACCCACTTTTGCCCAAGACTGAACTTGATTATGCAATGATATACAGAGAGCCTGAAACTCGCTCATGCTACAATCGTAACTTAACCAGTGGAGGAACTCAGAAATCGGTCTCTTGTATTACTGAACTATTTTCTGTATCTGTTATCAGATAAGTAAGAGTGTTTCTAGATCACACTTCTATGGAGATTTTTTTGATGTGGTTACTTTCATTTAATGAAAATTGTGAAAACAAGAACAATAACAACAAAATTCTGAAATATAAAACAAAACATTATAGAATTTCACTATATTCTTGAGACTTTGGGGCTGGTAGAGAAATGGAGTGGAAGGGATTGGCTTGGATAATATGTATGAATGACACTATTTTTGATGCTTCAGAATGAAGTGCTATTATTAATTTACACTTATTTTAATGGGTTGTTCTGAAGTAGGCTGTATGCATAGATTTTAAAAATTCCAGCACCTTATATTTTGTAGGTTCATGTGAGAATTAGCTGGAAAGAGGCAAAGGAGTGTACTTTTCCTTTTGTAATTTTCAAAATAACTATTATTACTTAGTAATTGTCTCTCATTTTCTCCTTTATGACTTGACTTGTTAGTATAAGCACTGAATGTTGACAAGTGTGCACTTGTGCTGCCACTCTCCTTCATTCTAAAACTCCAGATTAAGGAGGTGGCTTAAGGAATATGTAACTGATCTTATAACCAGATGAGGGGCCCTGCATCACAAATCCAAATCATGATTGGGTTTTTCCATGTTTCTCTTATTTAATGCACCTATACAGACTTTGCTTAGGTCACTTCATACTTGCCACACTAGTGATTTCTCATGGACACAAAAAGTCATTGAAGAAACATAAGAAGAGGATGCTTGACATTATCCCAGGAAGGAGTGAACAACTGAATGAGTCAGTTAAGGAATGTGTAAGGAATGAATAATGAGCAGATCATGGTATAACAACAAGCCATGGTTGCAGTGATGGTAGGAATGGAAAAAAAAGAAGAGAAACTGACAATTGGGCATGGAGAGCTGATAGATATACATTTAGCCATCTCTAATGGTGTTCTGCAAAGAAAATTGGAAGAAAAATTAATAAGGGTCTTTATAAGTTCATTTGGCCTGCTGTAAAAAAAGACCATATACTAGTGGACTTTTCAAAAACAGGAATTCACTTCATATAGATCTGAAGGTTGGGAAGTCCAAGATCAAAGTGTCAATAGATTCTGTCTCTGCTCAAGCATCCTTGTTCATAAACAGAGCTTCCTGTCTGTGTCTTCAGATTGAGAAAGGGACCAGACAACTCCTGGGCACTAATTCCACCTGTGTAGGATCCCATTATGACCTACTCATCTCCCAAAGACCCCACTTCCTAATACCATCATTGAGACCTTACCTCCCAATACCTGCAAATGTGTTTAGGAGGGCAATGCATACAAACATTCAGACAATAAGACTAGAAGGAATGGAAAAGACTTAAGGGGACTATAGGTACAATGACTTTGTTTTTTTAAATGGTACAATTATTATAACCAATAGGAATTTTGATTCCTTAAATATTTGGAATACTGGGATATCTTACCATGTTTATTTAGAAAACAGGCATACACTTCTACCTTGGTGTCTATAGTTCTAGAACCCCTACAGATACCAAAATCCATGGATGCTCAACTCGTTTGTATAACATGGAGTAGTATTTGCATGTAGCAAATACACACTCTTCCCATATATTTAAGTCGTGTCAAGATTACTTATATTACCTAATACAATGCAAAGGATCTGTAAATAGTTTTTAGAGTACATTGCTTCAGGAATAATGACAAGAAAAAATGTGTTTCTGTTTGTGTTTGCTTATAGATGCAGTTTCTTTTTTTTTTCCCTGAGTATTTCAATCTCTGGTTGGTTGAATTCAACTGTGGACACAGAGGGCTGCCTATATGTTAGCTTGTACCATACAAAACATTTTATTGTGTTTAGTCCTGTTCTTCCCATGTTTGTCCTTGATAAAAGTGGAATGCTGAGTGTGTTTGGCTACCTGAGACAGAACCTGAGGTGATCTAAGAGGGTTACAGGCTGCAAGGAACCAGTATTTAAATGCCCAGGTGTTTTTAGAGCTGTGAAACTTACCTGATGCTTTGGTACATGTTTGGTTCAGATGTGCAGGCAGGGAGAAAAGCAGGAAGAATAATGGCTAAGTAAAAATGAAGGCAGAAATCTTCTCTTACCTAGCTTTGAACTCTGAACCATTTGCACTCCCATGGGTTTTTATACATAACACATATGTGACTTTACAATTGATTCCCATGTTCTTTGACCTTGTGTGAAGTATAGGATTTTTCTCTGTGAAGAATGCTTTGCAGTTGTGAAATAAGACCCACATGGCTGGAGTTGATAAATTGACCATTTGTGACGAACTTTGGTACTTGTTATGTTTTCACTATTATATAAAGTTGTATTTGGTATTTTTTGAGATGAAAAAAACATTTTCCCACCAAAGAAATTTTAGAATATATGGAAAAATACACTCA
>PVKS010019913.1:0-37678 GCA_004027875.1 Aplodontia rufa | reverse complement strand
ATAAGTCCATGGTTTCTTCCTACTAATGCAAATTAACTGAGTTTCCATTTAGGTAGGACTTTCTTAACAGCTGGGTTTTCCTCAAGGCTTCTGCTTCTCAAGTATCTCCACTGGTTTTTACCCCCTCCATCTGGGATGCCTGAACTAGGCCCAACCCATGCTCTGGACATTTTTCTGAGTGTCCCCTCAACTATTTGCCTCATGTCCATAACTTCCCTAGCAATGGATCTACACGGTTGAGTGAGGTCCCCAGATCCATGAGAGGCTACTTATTTCTTCCAAATATCAGCAGAATCTGAACCCAGGCTGTTGGTCTATGAAGGCTTTAAATTTACCCATAATTCTTTGCTTCCTCTCATCAGAGTATCCATAATCCTCTTCTGACTCTTTCTGTAGTACTTATAATCCTGTCATCTCTCAGAGTACCCATAATCTCCTGCCATATCTTATCAGTATACCCACAAGACCAAAGAACCTTCCCATTTATCTGTAAAAAAAGATTGTCTACTATAGGCTGGAGTAGTGGCTTGGCGGTTACAGTGCTTGGCTGGCATGTGTGAGTACACAGGTTCAAACCCCAGCACCATGTACACAACTAAGTGTCAGAGCAACAAAAGCCATGTGAAAAACTCAATAAAAATTGATTCTCTCTGTCTCTTTCTCTTTCACTGTCCTTCTCTCTTAAAACAAAACAAAAACTATAGACTTCCTCATTTTATGGCACTCAAAAAGTCTACTGCCTATGTGAAACTCAGTTAAGATGAACTTAAACTTTCTGTTCTTGCTATTTGAAAAGGTTAATGTGAGAATCAAATGATATGATGCTGTGAAAGTACTTTGTAAACTGTAAAATACACATATTAATTATTTTTGTGCCAGTTTTCACTACTGATCCCCCTGAGGTAATGTTCAAATGCTCAGAAGAAAAGAAGTAATAAAAATGAAAAAAGAAGAAAAATACAATAGAAGTAGGGTTAGAAAAATTAAATATAATGACTCAAGAGAAATATAACCTAATATATATCTTAGGGATATGTTTACAAATTATTTTGTAAATGCAATAAAACAGACAAGATTACTTGCAATGGAATTGCTTTTAGATCATCCCTTTTAATTAAAGCAGAAGCTTACCAATTTAGACAAAGGGATAAGCGTGTCTTTAATGAGAAGAAATGGGTTTATTATGCTAATTTATGAATTTAGTATAGAAAAAAATTAATAATAGGGAATGGGGTGGCAAAGCTACCAAATGGAACACATTTGGAAAACCACAATTTTGATCCATTTATAAAACAACGGAATCAACTTGAATAAGATCCTTGACTGTTCATTTAAACAGATGAGGTTAACAGATGAGAATATAAGTCTTATAAGACTCAACTCAAGAGGCTTGCTCCCAAAGTTCCCTTGAACTTGGTTTGACACTCAGGGAATCCCACAGAAGGAACATATAGTAAATGACACTGAGATAGCAGACCAGGTCTTCCACATTTAGTTGGTATAAGTCTCAGGTCTGGGTATTGACAGTGAGGGAAGCAGGACAAATAGGAACAGCAATTTTGTATGTATATGGCCCTTGGTAAGCCATTTGAATGATGTTTATAATTTGTATTTTCTGATTTTGTTCTAACTTCTGCAAACCTATGCAAATTCTTAATAGCCCTTTCCTCTGGCTCACCCAGCGGTGAAGTTTCACCCAGACTTAATCAACATGGAAGATTTCAAGCTCCTAAATTACTTCTGGAAAATTATTTTCTTATCTCCTTCCCCTGGGAATGTCTTGTCCTAAATTCCCATTTTCTGAAATGAGCTGATAGAGAAATACCCTCAGATTAAACTAGTTCACATTAATACATGAATTATCTTTTCTAATATATTTATCATCTTCCCCTGTTCTTGGAATGGTGCCTTAATAAATGCAATTTCAGAGAAACATATCTAAGTGGGAAAATACAGGTAGACAGGCTATGGAAAAGAGATTCTGCAACAGTATAAGCACCGGACAGGCCAAACCTGTCTAAGAATCTGAGCCCGGGTTAGACACTTCCGAGAGGTTTACGTTTTTCAGTTTCATCACTTCCTCCAATTCTGAACCTTCAAATTTAAAAAGACTCTCATGGGGCTGCACAGAGAGGTAGGCAAGATAGGGAAGGGTAAGGGGGAAAGTTTGATTGTGTGAAAGGAAAGAACAGGTAAGCAGATAGAGCCAGCTGAATAGTAATGATGATAGCTACTGTTTGTTGAATACTTTAAATTTGCTGTGCATGTTCTCATGTATTCTCTCTCTCGTTTCTACATGAAATCGTGTCTGAGGGAGTCTTTGGAAAACAACCACCTGTTCCTTTTGCCTCATTAAATTCATTACAGAGAAGAGGAAAATACATTATTTTTAAATGCTGTACAAATTCTCTTTCATCGGATTACTTCTTTCCTATATAAATCTAGATTGGTTCTTACCTAGAGAAAAGAAGAAATACTGAGCACTGTTTGTACCTGTCATTGAATGAATGGCTGATGAACTGACCTGGGGTGAAGAGATGCAAGTGCAATAGACGTCTCTGTATCTCCTTACTTTTAGGGCTGGAGGAGATGATAAAGCCCAGTGCATGGCGGCTGAGGTGGTGAGCAAATCCTCCACTTTTAAATGATGGCCCAGATGGCAAAGGTCTTCAATGGTTTAGCATTAAATAAATACTCCCCTCCAAATAAACAGCAAAATTATTAGTGAAAGAAAAAACAATCACTGAATTTTTATGACCCCTAAATTTCCATACGCACTGTGAGTCAAACTTCCTTCCAAATTTTCTCCCTGGACCCTCCTCATAGAGATGAGCTAGGTGGAAAAGATCTTCAAGATCATGGAGTTGGCCAATGCATAATCCTATCCACATATTCGAATAACCTGAGGAAATTTTCAAACATGTCAAGACCCAGGCTCAGGTGCTGGAGACACCGTGAATTTGGTCTGGGTTACAGACTAGTTAAGTAAAGAACCCTATCCCAGCCTGTTTTAGTCAGATTTTCTTTACTGTGACCAGAAGACCTGACAAGAACAATTAGAGGAGTTTGTTTTCGGGCTCACAGTTTCAGAGGTCTCAGTCCACAGATGGCCAACCCCATTCCTCAGTAACTGAGATGAGGTACAACATCATGGTGGGAAGTGTGTGTCAGAGGAAAGCAGCCAGGGACATGTCACCAGAAAGCAGGGGTAAAGGGCGAGAGCTCTCCTTTCCATGGACAAAATATAAACCCCTAAGGCACATCCCCAGTGACCCACCTCCTCTAGTCACACCCTACCTGTCTACAGTTATCACCAAGTTAATTCCTATCAGGGAATTAATGCACTAATTAGGTAAAGACTCGCTTAACCCAATCATTTCACGTCTAAACTTTCTTACACTATCTCACACATGAGCTTTTGAGGGACATCTCACATCGAAACCATAACAGCCTAAACACTTGTTTTATGGTTGGGTCCTGTCAAAACATTTTCTGAACAGAGGACTACCTTCTACAAGCCCAGAAACAATTGGACAGGCCCAGCACAAGCCTTCCAGTCCACAAAACATGCAGTGCGGCCTCCTCTGGGTCTGGTGAAGCCAATCAACACCCAAGTTCTGCAGTGACTTCAACGTAGACAGCAGAACCCTGGCCAGACCACCTTCCTCCCCTCTATGCCTGGCCATTTCTCTGCATTGCCACCCTGTGCTTCCACTATGCAGACAAAATGAATAAGGACAATATAGCTGAAAGGCTGCTGTGTAGGGGAGATCTCAGTAATGAAAGCATCATTTTTTTTCCTCTAGAAGGCATTTTCCTCTTCTTTTAAAACTATTTCCTCATTCCAAAAATGTACACCATTTCCTAAAGCATTAATAAGTCAAGTCCTAAAACTAAATAAATAAATAGTTTTTTTTAAAAGTCAAAGTTTTTCAGCTTCTGTTGATTTAAAAAAACAAAGTCAAAGATCAAGGATTGATACCGTGATTTTGCTCTGTTCAAATTCATTTGTTTCCTGAAAGGAAGAAATAACTGATATGACCGTTTAATAATCAGAAGTGTCTAAGGTATTTTTCCAAGCCACACACATATTGAAGGGCAACATCTTTTGGATCCTGCTCACAGAACCTTTGACCTGAAACACATACTGGCATTCCAAATAAGGCCCTGCCTTCTGCTGAATGAGCTGGGAAGGAGAAGGACTCGTGGGGCAGTAACTTATACGACAAGAAGTTGCTTCTCCAGGGTACCATTTTCTTCATGGGGTAGGGTAGTTTTAACAGAGAGACTCTAATCTACTATTATATGGGAAGAATTCAGTTCAGGATCAACAAACCTAAAAGGAAAAGTATTCATGTCTGAACACAGAATTTAGGCAGAAACTATAAACAAGAAAGTAGAGCCAGAACCTAAATGAGGGATGCTAAGTTCTTGAGAAGTTTCTTGGTAATTATTTAGTCTCTCAGTGATATTTTAAACCCCTCTATAACTTTAAAAGTATTCAGCATGACTTTTGAATTATATCAAATTATACTTTATTTGATTACTGTGCCAACACATAGGTGCTCCCAAACGAGGTTGTTTTTTTTTAAAGTTCTAGAATTCTGGGAAGCATTTGTCTAGGATGCAAAAATCATGAAAGGTACCTTGTAGAATAATTACAAAAAGAAAAGGAATGCTTATCTGTTATGTAAGGAAATATGGGGGCTGGAGCGGTGGCTCAGCAGGTGGAGCACTTGCCTGGCATACTCGAGTACCTGGGTTCAAACCACAGCACCACATATACAACTAGGTGTTGGAGTAACACATGCCAGATGGAAAAAAAAAAGATTCTCTCTTTCTATCTCTCTCACTCTCTCCCTCTATCTTAAAAGAAAAAAGAAATATGTTTGGCTGCCCTGGATCTAAACTAAGCACATACTTTGGCTTTTAGAAATCTGACCTTGTTTATCTGAACATATTATATGAAAAGAAGATATTACTTAAAATAAAACACACAGGAATAAAGAAAACTGCTTCCTGAAGGAATACAATAAAAATACAACATATATAAAAATACTGCCTTTAACAGAATCACCCACTTCAGCAGCTATTCAAAGTTCACAGCAATGCAAAGGAAAGAAGGCCAAATTTCTTAATGGAGAATCAAAAACTCTTAATTCCTGAGATAACAGTCCACAAAAATAAACAAAGTGCTCAATAAAAATATCATATCCCCATTGTATAATGTAATTTCACAAATAACTGGGCCAACACTTAGCCACTCTGCCAACAAACAACTTTAGGGCATTTTTTCCATCTTGTGTACATACTCACTGTATTTGCTGTTGATCTGAGACTTTGCATTTGTTTACTATATTTTGTTTACATAAAAAAACCAGAAGGAAAGAAAAGCGATCCAACATTTTCTAAACAACTTATATGAATTACAGCCAACTTCTCTAAGGAGTTCACTTCTGGAGGCTGATTGAGTGCTGGGGAACTTGGGCTCTGAACTTCACTGCAGTTTCACTTCCTCCCTTTGCAAAATGAACAGAAGGCAATGGTAGAAAGAATGGGTGTTGAAGTGTCACAGGAATCAAAATGACCCATCAAAGCTGGGAACAAAAAACCAAGCAGAGTTCTGACCTTCATCATTTCCACTCAGCAGATTTAAGGAAGTGCCCAATTAGCTGATTCTGTTACAGGTCCCTCAGGTGATTCTGGGACTCAGCCAGAACTTGGAAGTACTAGATAAAAGGACAGGAACATTCTGGCTTCTGAAAATCACAAACACTTCAGTTTCCTCTTGTGTTTATGTGTGTTCATGGAAAACAACAACAACAGCAATTATTGTTAGAAGTTAGGACTTTCTTCAAAAAGGTGTTTTGTGTAGTTGGCAGTTTAAAAATATGATTTGTCAACCTTGTCTTTTCATTCTGCTGCATTTAAATTTTTGGATTTGCTTAAAGTATACTTAAATCATTACAGGGAAAGAAGAAGGTGGAATGTAAAATTAAAAAAATTCCCTACCACCTCAGATAAGAGTTACAATTTGCAAAAAAATAAACCTGGTCTTGGGCATCAATGAGGAAGGTCCCAGACCATGTCCTTTGCTGTGTCACCGGAGAGGAAATTAACACATACAGTTGTATGTACACAGGTTTTAGGATAAGTAGATAAAAGATCTATTTCTGCATGCTTAATCATACCTGATGATTCTTTTAAATATATATTTAAGGAAAAAGTAATTTTGATGTTCAGTTAGATCACTTGAAATGGAAATAACTTGGTAAAATATTATATTGCCTTAGATGCAGGCAGAGGGATCAATAACTGAGCAAAGATCATCTTTGGAAAGATTGGAGATGGACTTTGAAAACAACAGTTCAGGGCTCTACAAGAAGGTAGAATAAAAGGGTGATGGTTAACAGGACACCAATATAATTCTGCTTACCAGTATGTCCACTTCTCTGTGCTTTCATTGTAAAAATCTCTCACCAAGTTGCTTGACAGAATTCCTGCACTCCATTTTTTACGGCAGCCTATTTTGCCGATTAAAAGGGTACAAAAGAGCTCCAGTGACTAACACTGATCATGTGTAACTCTGGACAAAATATCAGTCTTTGTGTGTACCTCATTTTCCTTTACTGTATAAATGAGGAAAATCATTCTCTGGATTTATTTCCTTATCAAAATTGGATAAATATGGAATGTAACCCCTAGAGAGCACTTGGCTTTTCTCATACCTGGCTTACTTTCTTTTAATGATAACAACAGGCATTTAGATTTGTGCTCCCTAATTTAGTTTGCAATCTCTTCTCTTAAAAATATGAAAAACAAGGAACCCAGAGAGCTTAAATGACTGTATAAACTCATCAGTCTTATAAGTGGCCCAAGCTATTTGCATATGTGGGTCTTTTTCTTCAGTTGCTTTTCCCATTTGCTCATACACATTTCTTTCCTAAATGAATAGCTTATGTGATTCAATGCATGTTCCACACAGAAAAGTAGGAACAAGTGGTAGTATATCAGCTACGATGAAGAACCACAGAAGGTAGCTGCACAGAGACACAAGGGGCCGATAACAGGGGTAATTCACTGTAAGCGTTATAGTTATTCACATATTCACATATTCTCTCAGGCTACCTGTGTGTACACATTTGGATGGATGAGGCTGAAAGAATGACATCCCGCTCCAAACAGTTCCTACATTTCATTGATGCTAACTGCACTCTCTCATATCTAATTTTAATTTTTTTTACTAACTGAAGTTTCCTGAACTCAATGAAATGGGCCTGAATGGTAAGAAAATGTAAAATTACACATAAGAAACCCTAGTACACCTAGAGAGAATGACCTGGAAAACCAAACAAAGCAGAAGGGAAATAGCTTTTATGATTTTTAACTTGGGCTCCTCTACAGACAATATTTCCAGGTCTTATATTCTTCCCTAATGAAACAAGTGTGTCCTAGGTGCACATGGCATTTACCTTGAATAGAATGATAATATCTCTATTACTGAGGCAGCTCTCTATCCCACAGGGGAAATGAGAGTCCAACATTTTATGGATAATTAACTCATTGACTTAGTTTACTTCTACTTATTTTTTTCTTTCTTTGTTATTGTATTTTTTATTTTGAAATAGTGACTTCGTGACCTGGGATTTAACATTGTGCCCACTTTTTACCACATTGCCATAAAAATATTCCACAGATATTGTTCGATTTAATTCTGTGTATCTCATCTAGGAGAATTTGTGACTTATTTCTAGTTCTAGCACTTAGCATCTGCCCAAGTTCAAACAGATCTCTACGACCCTCATCCTAAGATGAGCATGACAATTTTTAGAGGCTGATGGAGCAAACAAAGGAGAGCTATTTTATATCAGTGCTTGTTTTGCAAACTATAGCACAAAATATATGTGACCTGACAGTCAGATTTGGTCCTAAAATATCAGGGACATAAAATGTTCTGAGAAGTGAAGGACAGGGGACTCATGAGGAAGCTCATGACTCTAATGTCCATTTTAAGAGACAACAGAAAGGAAAGCAGATTATTAAAAATGAGTCCCAGGCTTGTGGTAGTGTCCCCAGGGAGAACAGTGCAGTAGCCCCATGGCACATGCACATTTGTGGTCTAGAGCCTGTGCAAGATTCTATTCTGGTTTATATCACACTATTGAAAGCATGCAATTATTTTCTCCCCTCCCCAACCTGCAGTAATTTATAAACCGAGCCTATGTCAGGCATCTTTGAATCTCTAGAATTCAGCCCCCAATCAGCTGGGTACTGCCAGACCAATGAGCATTACCAAGGGTCACAGATGGAATAATGCACTCCTCCCCTCAAATGTCCACATCTCAATCCCTGAAACCTGAGAAAAATGTGATCTTGCATAGCAAAAGGGGTTCTGCAGTTACCCCCACTCTGCCCTGGTACTAGGGATTGAACCCAGGGCCTCACACATGCTAAGCAAACAGTCTACCTACACCCTCCCGCCCAGAGCTGCAACCCCAGCCCTTCTTCTTCTTCTTTTTTTTTTTAAGAGAGAAGGGATAGTGAGAGAGAGGGGGGGATCAATTTTATTTAGTTTTTCATGTAACTCATTGATCTGACATTTCATTGCGTACATGGTGCTGGGATTTGAACCTGTGTACTTGCACATGCCAGGCAAACACCATAACCACGGAGCTACTGCTCCAGCCTCTCCAGCCCTTCTTTTTAGATGATTTTGAGACAGTATTCGATTCTCTTGCCTCAAACTCCTGAGTAGATGGGATTAAAGGAGTGCACCACCATACCAGGCTCAAATAAATAACCTTGAGATAAGGAACTTGGATTATCCAGGAGAACCCAATGTAGTTAAAGGAAGAAGAAAGCATGACTGGGAAATAAAATATGCTGACAAAGGCAGAGACAGCGATTTGCTTTGAAGAAAATGGAGAACAAGGACACAAGCCAAGGAATGTTAGATTTTGAGAAGGGCACAAAATGATTCTTTCTGATGCCTCCAGAAAGAATATCACCTTGCAAACATCTTGTTTCAAGACTTTTTATTTCCAGAATTATAAGGGAATAAATCTGTTAAGACACTAAGTTTGCTATAGCAGCAAGAGGAAACTAACATACTTCCCATAAGAAGGTAAATGAATAACTATCATTTGAATGAATGACTGAGTGAATGGGTGATGGAGGGATGGAGGGATGAAGAGGGTTCTAAACAGAAAGCAGAGAGGCCCAGTCCAGGTCCCAATTTGGATAATCACTATTGGATAACTTGGACTTCATTGCTTAATTTCTCCAGGATATGAAGCTATAGAGCCAAACTGATGAGGATTCGCATCCTTTCTAAGCCACTTCCTGGATATGCATCCTCAGCCAAGTGCTCATTGCTTCCCAAGCCTTATGTTTATACCTGTAAAATGAGGATAGGCCAAGTCCTCCCACACAAAGTGGTGGGGACTGAATGAGCAGTAGTGGAGTCACATTTGGTGGGGGTCTGAATGAAGCAAACTAGAAGTCATGGCCACAAAACATTTTTTATCACTTTATGCATAGAATTTGAAATCATGCAAATTTTCCAAATTAAATGAAAGTCAACTACACAATGGCAAGCTTGGTAAACTATAAACCACTGATTGCCACATGGTGGATATGCTTTGAGTGCTGAACAAGAACACCTATCAACCTTTGAGAGAATTCATGTTGAATAATGCAAGTTACAAATCATACAAGGAACACATGTGAAGTCTTCAGGAACACACTCCTTGAACAAAACACAGCCCCCTTGAATGCATGCAAAGCAATTTACATAGTCCTAGAACATGAAAGCTATCACTCTGCTATCATGATATTAGCTCCATGATAAAAGCTGCAGAACAAACAATTCTACCATATTGGGAAACAGAACCAAGTCCAGGTTTCCTGGGGGCCTAAACTTTACACAGAAGAGCTCTTTTCAGAGAAATTTTGTAAGTTGGAAAATCTGAGTCTTCTTATTATGAAGTAATGAACTTTATAGCTTCTTGACTTCAAGAAGGTAAAACTATGAGATTCATGTTGCATAATCTATTTTGCTACTATTTTACGATGAGCAAAATAGTGTCAGTTCTGGAGACCTAACTGAAGACCTTGTGCATGATAGGCAGTGAGCCATATTTAGAATATCAGAATTTGTGAGGTGGGGGAACCTCCCTGAGAATCAGAGCTCCCCAGCCACCTTTCCTTTCTCATGGTGTTCATTGCTTAAATTCTAAGAGTATAAGTTATCCCTCATGTCTTCGAAACTAAAAAAAAAAAGTTGAATGTATAAATGACACAGGTTACATAGCCCATATTCTTCTCTCACTTTACAGATAAGGAACCTATGGCCAGTTATAACAATGACTGAAACATTCCTTTTGTGCAGCATTACATAACTGTCTTCTTTCTACAGGGAAGAGCTCATTTCCCAAAACTAACAGACTAGATTGTGGAGAGGGAATATTTTCAAAACACAGTTTTATCAGCGTATCTGTTTTTCAAACTAGCTTCCAGTTTCACAAAGTGAATTGTGATAATGTAAGAGTCTCCAATGCACACTTGGCTAATAACTAGTGGAGAGACTAGGGGTGAAATGATCTAAAGAAATAAGAATCTGGATGAGAAATGTACGGTGAGGAAATCAGAAAAGCCTAGCTGTGGTGCAGTATCTTCCAGTTCTATTGGAGCCTGGTGTTGTTTGTCAGGGGAATCAACGACTTGATTCAGGTTCATGACTCCTTTAGGCTACACAGAAGCAGTCCAATGTTCAATCAAATCCCACCTGTATTGCAACTTCCTATCAAAGCAAATATAGTATCTAGGAGTGATTTGGGTTAGGAGGACTTAGATCCTTGTCCTAAATTTAGGCAACCACCTAAAAGGAAAAGCTGAGAATGCACTCCTTTCGCAAAGACCACCACTTTGAAAGACAAGTAAACCCTCCCCATAGGAATGGATTCTAGCGACCTTTCTGTTGTCGTCATGGAGCGAATTTAAATTTCCTCTAAGGAATCTCAAGTCAACTCCTTGCACTGTGTTCACGGGAAATGGAGAAGAGTTGCCCCCATCTTTGTAGAATAGTCCCATGTATGTTTCAAGAGTCTACTATTTAAGACTCAGCCTTCTTAGAGATAACTATGTCAAGATATCACAACTTTGTGTGGTACCTTGACTTTTATTATCAGATTCTAGTCACATACCTCTTCCTAATACATTGAGTTGTAGATCTCCGAACTCATGAATTTATGAAAGCTGATACGAAATTATCCTCAAAAATTGGATTTCAGGGGCTGGAGTGGTGGCTCAGCAATTATGGTGCTTGCCTGACATGTGCAAGTATGCGAGTTCAAACCCCAGCACCACATACACAATGAAGTGTTGGAGCAATGAAAGTCACATGAAAAACTAAATAAAATTGATTCTCTCTCTTTCTCTCACACGGTCCTTCTTTCTCTTTTTCCCTTTTTTTTTTTTTAAAGAAAGGGACAGTGAGACAGAGAGAGAGAGAGAGAGAGAGAGAGAGAGAAACAATTTTTATTTAGTTTTTCATGTGGCTTTCCTTGCTCTGAGACTTCGCTGTGTACGTGGTGCTGGGGTTTGAACCCATGTACTCCTGCTTGCCGGGCAAGCGCTGTAATACCTGAGCCACCACTCCAGCCTCTGTTCTTGTCTCTTAAAAAAAAAAGTTGGCTGAGTAGAATTCCATTGTATATAAGTACCAAAGTTTTTATATCCACTCATCGAGTGACCTGGATAACTAAGGATATATACATTGGTTATTGATGGTTTGATAATGTTTCCCCCTCAATTGTATCTCTATATACACCTAATTAAAAAAAAGTTGGACTTTGTCTCCTCGAACCCACTTGATTTTTACCCAGCAAAAATCTAGAGCTTCCCAGTGGGCATCTCAAATTTTTCTCACTAACTTGCTTTCATTGCATTTTTTTGTTTGTTTTGTTTTGCTTTGTTTTGTTTTAAGCTTACCTTACATAGTTGTATTGTGAATGCCAGGTCTCTTGTGATTTTAAATGACCTTCAATAAAAATCCTAAAGCTATAGATGTAGAGTCCCTGTACTACTTCTATTGTATTTCCCTTTTCCATCCCGTGAGAGCCTTGTCCTCTAGCTGGTCAGCTGGGGCCATGCTCAAATTAGATGCCCTCCGTGCTAACCTGGCCACCTTGCTAGGGTCAAAGGACCATGGGATAAGGACCATCAGGAGAAGATATCAACTTGCTACTTCAGTGATCACTTATTCTCTGGACCTCTTTAGACTACACATGGCCAGGTGTAGAGCCAGATTCTTGAGCATGCCACGCAGACCCAGAACTCACCCAGATGTGTGCACCCTTCATCTTGTCATCAAACTCTATCTCACCAGGCCATTATCAAGTTACCTTAAATTCTTAACCTCTCCAGCCTACTGTGGAGAGACCACTGCACCTTCATCTAGCCTTTTCTCCACCTAGAAGGCCTTTCCCCTCATTCTCTCCTCTTCAGATCCACCTCAAACTCTGGTGAGGATAAGCCATTGTGTCACCTCTGTTTCCAGAGGAGACTGCAGACACCTCCCTCATGGACCCCACCACAGTGCACTGCACTGCTTTTATAGGTTTCTCTGCTTCACCACATGTCTGCATCTTCCTACAATGAAATCTATGATCTGGTTCAAAGCAGGAGTTCAAGAATAAAAGTATCTTAAATAAACATGCATATAATTCCTCAAGCCAGAGGTGAATAGATGGCTACCGGCAAGAAAAGCAAGCAGACTGGTACCCAGCCAAGAGTGAGAAATATGGTGTACCTGATAGGCCATTATATTAACAGGTTCTTCTTTCTTCTGTGCTGGAGGTCCCTGACTCTGCAATAGATTTCGCACTGTTTCCTCCATCCTGAGAAACAAAAATGTGAAAAATTTCTTAAAGGTTTCCTATTAACACAAGTCGGTTTCAGTTAGTAGGAATCACTTTTCAGGCTGTATTTTTCGTGCTTAGACCAGGACATATCTCTTCTCTCTCTCCTTTATCCTCTCTTTTAAAACCTGTCATGAAGTCCTTTGTAATATTGCGTAAAAAGGTATGTCTTTAGGTTCTCTTTCTCCTTACCAGTTAGGCGCCACCCTTGGCCTTGGACATCTGTACTCCTGCACACATCTCATGATATTACTCTTCACTTCCAATCACTCCCTTTTAATTCAGTAAAATGCCATCACATTAATCTTCCTGAAGCACCACTTTGATTTTTTAAAATCAATTTTCAAAGTTAACAGATATTACATCAATGCATTCTCCCCATTAATGCACGGTCAGTCATCTATGGAGGTCTTTCTATGTCAGCATACAAAGACTTGCTTCATTCATTCTTTTCAACTACTTCCTAGTATATTTAATGTTGTCAATGCACTATAGGTCATTTAACCATTTCCCTACTGAAGAATTTAAATTGCTTCACAAGTTTTGTTAATTCAGACAATCAACATTTTTATTTGTTTGTTTTTTTAAAGATAGAGGGATGAGAGACAGAGACAGAGAGGAGAGAGACAGAATAAATTTTTATTTAGTTTTTCATGTGGCTTTTGTTGCTCAAAAACTTCATTGTGTATGTGGTGCTGGGTTTGAACCCACATACTCATGCATGCCAGGCAAGCACTATAACTGGTGAGTCACTGCTGTGGCCGCGACAATTAATATTTTTACATATACATTTTTTGAACACATTTATGAACATTTCCATAGGTTATATCACAATGTGTCACGTCCTGTTTTCTTTTAAATACTCACCTCCCAGGTCCCCCATTGCCACAAAGTAATATCTTTTTCCACTTCTAGATATTTATTCATGCTGTTATTAATTGGAATGTCAACTTCCTTTCATCTTCCCACATTCCATCTATTCTTTCCAATACCCCATCAAGTTCTACTTCCTAAGATACCTCCTCAGTGATCTCCAACTTTTCTGAAATCTTTTGCTCTATACTTTAAATCAATCATTCTGTCACTTAAACCCCCCTCAGTTTAATGCTCAAGTATTTCCTACATCCTACACTTATGTTTCATCTTCTGGAGTAAATGACAACACTCATTATAGGGCTATGTCATATTTCTATATCTCTCAATTATGGATAAAGTAGGTTCTCACCAGATAGTTCATATTCATTGATTCATTTTTAAAAAGATGAAGTGTTTAGTCTGTGCCAGGCATTCACCAAGTATATTAAGACTGTGCTAGAATGACCTTGTCTTTGGGGGTCCCTCCATGAGGATTCAAAGGCCAGAACTCAACACACTGAGAGAATAGTACACTCTTGCCCTCGACCTGAGTTGGTTTTTCTTTTCTAGTCCCAAACTGAAATATGTGTTAATGTCTCAATGTGATACTAGTGTAAGAGAATCAGGGGAAAAGCAGAATGGTCCAACTTCTCCCTCTTGCTGAGGACTTTCAGCGAAGCAAACTTAGGGCTTTAGAAGGTCTATGAAAGCCCTGAGGGGGGCAGGTCATTACAGTGACTGGGGTAGCCAGTTCCAAATGCTAGTCTTTCTGATATGGCTTGCAAATACTTAGCATAAGAGTAAAGAAACTGTAAATGAACTGGGATATCCAAGCCTGGATTATTAATGGGGGGATATTCTACCTTCATGGAGGATGACTCCAGGATCCATTCAGACTTTGAAGATGATGGCAGACACTGGTTATGAGTGCTTGAAGAATGATTTGTGATTACACATTTACACACCTCTTCCTGCAGCCAACTAGGCAAGGGGAGGCTGTTCCCTATATTTTCACAAGTCTTACATTATTAATGATAACTCAAAATTGAATTTAACTTGCCAGGGAACTCTTTCATTTATTAATCATTTTATAGATTTACACTTTTAAAATATCACCATATGTGTTTGGTAGATGAGAAAGCTGGAGTGCAGAAAGGTTAGGTGGGTGTGTAACTTAAGAAATTGTGGTTATTTAGATAGGGAGTTAGAATTAAACTGTTTATACTGACCTAAATAGAGCAGCCTTTTTCTACTTAACCTCATTGACATTTGCTCATGCCATTACCACTTATAACATGAACAAATGTCTGTGAGGGAAATGAAGAGAGATTTTATTTTGTGTACACGACCTCTTAAGCAGTAGAAGCTTTTCCACGATGTCTGCCAAATCTACCGGAAATAAGGACAGTAATGATAATGGTTCTTAAACTTGCCAGCCTGTTCGCTCACAGGTCAGACTAGTCTGGTTTTCCACACATGTAGTACAGTCATGCAGTGCATTCGGACGTTTTTGTAGACAGTGGACTGCATATATGATGGTGGTCTCCTAAATTTTGTCTGCTAGTGACACTGCAGCTGCTTTAGTTTGTGTGGCACTCTTTATGATATTTGCACGTGACAAAAGCACCTAGGGATGCCTTCATCAGAATGTCTTCCCATCAAATGATATAGGACTGAAAGCCTACTTTCTTCTCACTTTAGCACAGAAGCTGAAAGTCTTATTTTGATCTTGAGTTCATTCACTCATAAACATCTGGACTGAACTTGCCTCAGTAGTTAGAAATCAGTTAAAATAAAATTATGCTATTTTTTTAAAAAGCTATGTTAATATATAATTTTGTCTCAGTGCATATCTTGCTGAATTATCTCTATGTTGTTAGAAGCTGTATGCATAAGATGCTGAATCAAAAAGAAAAGTACCTACGTACCTTTCCTCATTCTTCTTGGCTTTATACTTAAGAAAAAGGCAAAAGTAGGGATGGATGGAAAATTGTTGTTGTTAAGCAGTCCAGAACTCTCAGTACTGTGAACATTTTTCTGGCTTTGTCCTATGATTAATTAAAACCAATTCCATCCCTGATCTACACCTTGGAATAGAGGAACACAAGACCTACCCTAAGCCTTGGCAAAAAAAATCAAGTTATGGTGCCTTATTAATCTTGACAAGGTTTGGTCACAGAGACAATGTTTTGAACTTAATTACAATATGCTATTATTTATTCCCTGGTGACATCTTCTCTCATTTAGCAAAATTATATGTGCTTGAAAATCAGAGACCTTGAAGAACTGTCCATTGTCATTTGATGCCCAGTGACTTGTTGCTTCATTTCACTGTTTTGATAGCTGATATGAGGGTTGGAATTACCAGTCAGCGTAAAGTACACATACAGCATCCCTTTCCTGAATTAGATTAAAAATAGGCCAATTCTTCCCTCCACTCGGGCTTGCACAGGATTTGAAGGTTTTGTTTGTTTCTTTCTAAGTAACTGATAGGTGTGATTTATCTTTAAACACTGACCTTAATCAAGGAGTTCTGGCTTATCCCAATTAACACAAAGTTGGTTAAGTCAATGACATAACTAAAAATATACAGACAAATTTATATGTAGTGAGATGCAATGAGTTTTAATGTACATGAAGTGAACTCCTCCTCCTCCTCCTCCTTCTCCTCCTCCTCCTCCTCCTCCTCCTCTTCCTCCTCCTCTTCCTTCTTTTTTTTAAAGTTAACTCTCAGGTAAGCCAGAAGGAAAAAAGTCAAATGCCTATGCAAACATCATGCTTCAGGTCCCAAAGGTAAGACAGCAGGAATTTTTATTAAAAATAAGTTCCACTTATTGAGGTATACATTATTTAATGAATAAATTTTTTACTCTAGCATTTTTATAGTTTTTGTGTAAGAAGAGTGCTAACTTAAAATGAGGGAAATAGAACCTTAGATAATACCGCATGAGAAAAGTAGGAATTCAGAAGCACACAAGAGGAGGATTAGTGAATAATGAGCCACTCAATTCAATTCTCTTCCTGTTTCCGGGGGGCCACCTTTGCTACTGACCCCCTTTAAAGTGCAGATGATGGGGTAGTTGTCATTGTGTCAGTACCCAATATCACAGAGAAGGCCTCTCTAATCAAAGAACAGTGCCTGATAACCTCAGGAACATTATGCACAATCATAGATGATAACTCAGGCCCTGAAGATCTTGACTCTATAATGATAATTGTATTAGAAAACATGACCCCGAGGTACCTTAGGAACTGTTTATTCTAATAGGAATGACTGTGAACCTTCCCACATGCCTTCCTTCCTCCCAAGAACTATTATCCCTAACGACACTTCTAGGAATTGATCAGAACATTAGACTGAAGTGTTCTTTTGTGACTCCTATAGTCAAATACTCAGTTGAGTGTAATTTCATTTTTTGACAGAAATAGAACAAAACCAACACAGAAAAAAAAGTCACTCTTTTTAACTCAGACTGGCAACAGATTGGGTTGTTTCAATGGAAGGCTGAACCAAACCAAGATGTATTTTTAAGAACTATTTTAATGTGTATTTATTGATTAAGCAAATAGCAATTTAATAATGCAATTACCAATGTACTCACTAATACTCCTTCATATTCTTTTAGTCAGGAAAGCAGCTGTAGGACTATAACCCATCCACTTTTGCTAAAAGTACACATTACATTCCTTCATTCTTTCATATCCTGAAGTTTGTCAAGAGTTGCTACTGTGACTTGCAAATTGCCTTTCCACATGTCTCACTATATTTGACTCCCTATCTTCTCACTTTGAGAAAAGTATGCCGATTTAAGCAATGAGGTTCAATCACGAACCTCATTTTAGACAGAAAGAAAAGGGCTGAGGTTACATTAGAAAGAAATGTCAAGGTCTAATGTCACCAGAGTGCCTCTGCTTTACCTTGAGCCTCTTCCCTAGGAAATCATGACAATGACATACCCCATGTAGAGAATAGTACTCATTCTTTAAGGTCAATGGCTATAATGAGTATAAGCACACTTCCTAGACGTGCTGGAAAAAAAGAAATTGTTATAATGAAATATGAACTCTTTCTTACTGGATGCTAAGTAGTAGAGTTAAAAGATTTAAGCACACTACAACTTGGATATTCAAAAAGAAATCGCATTCATTTATTTTATATGTAGTCAAATTGATCTTTTCTTGATCCTTCACATGCTGATTTACATTAACTTTTGTCGCAAGTATTAGATCAAATTATAAGTCTAGTCTAACGTGGTAAATGTTTAAATAAATTTTAAAAACTCAGCTATAGGTATCCATCAACATGTAACAATATTATATATTTCCTATATTTGAATATTAGTCACTAATCAAAAAGAGCAGTTTTTCTCCCATGCATGAAATATGGAAGAATATCAACAATATTATACCAGGTGAAAGAAACCAGAAATGAAATACTAAATATTGTTATGACTGCATTTGTACTAAATTCAAACATGGGTGAAATTAGTCTATGGTGGCAACATAAGCATGATTGACTTGAATGGGACAGAGATTGACTGGGGAGAGGCATAAAGATAGTAAATGCCTTGTACCGTCATAGGGGTTTGGACTACACACATGTATGAATTTGTTAGAATTCATTCAATGTGATATTTAAAATTTTTATATTGTATTGTATGTAAATTATATTTTAAAAGAAAAAATAACATAAACAAAAATAGAACTCTAGCTAATGGTAAACATGCTCAAATATTTGCTAGGAAGACAGTTAATACTCATTTTGAAATCAGCAGAAATAAGACAGAATGATGGACAAAGAAAAGGATGGATACATAACCAGACAGGTAGTCAAGCAAAGATGTTACAATGTGAGTTCCAGAATCCAATGGGTATAGGGGAATCACTGTAAAACTATTTCAAATCATCTGTCTTTTATATTTTTTATCAAGAATTATTGACAAAGTTCTCTTTCAAGACTGTTTTTCTTTTTCAATAAAAATGTCTAGAATCTCAGTAGGAGAGAAGTATGCTGCATCTCTCCCAGAGATGGTTCCTAGGCATATGCAAGTCTAGTTGGGTGGACCATTGTCTTTGTAGAGTGGGGGACGCTAGTGTGCTACCATCTTGTGTCTGGAGGGAAACCCTTTGTTCACAGCTTTACTGTTAACCTTGCATCTGAAGGTTCTGAGGCTAGGAAGGCACCTAGGCTTTTTGTTCTGCTTGGTCAGAGCCTAGTGTCCTGGTATCCACTTATTACTAAACTTTTTTTGACTGCTGCAGGCTGTAATGCCCTGAATCTTGGTCACCTTCTGCACTCAGCCCATGAACACTCTCCCTACCACCACAGACTACAAAATAGGCTCACTGGCTCTCCATTCTGCTTCTAAACCGCACAGAACTAGAGCAGCCTGAGCATACTGGACCACCAAACAGATGCCGCTGTGCCCCCTAGTTCACAAGGGGCAAGACACAGGAGTGTTCCTTTTCCAGAATCTTCTATGGAAAGCAATGATATAAATACCCCTCTGTCTTCCCATAATCTATCACCTAAAACACCATTTGTACCCTTGTGCTTTTTACAGCTATCTCCAGCACTGATAGAGGGGTGCCTTTTCATGATGTCTCAGATATCATGTCTGCTTCCTTTCCAATTCCAATCTTTTGGCTAAGGCTATACACTTTATGATCTCAATCATCTAGACTCAATCATTCACAGGGTAAAGGTAGGAGAAGGAAGGAATTTGAATGATACTTATTTCTTATAACTGAAAACTCACAAGGCCTTGTCTTATTGCATATTCCTATTTTATGGCATTTGAGTACTCCTTCCTTCATTTTCTTTGAATTGAAAAAGACAATTAGAGAAAAGTGCATGCATTCAGAATGAAAAAGTAGAAAAGCACACTATTTTTGAATAACACATACTACTATGATATAGTCATTGTATGGCAGGCACCATGTGATCTAATATTTGTAAGACAAGGGCAGATATTCTACCTGCATATTTGCTTTTATATATTTCCATACTCATTCATTCATTCATTCATTCATTCATTAATAAATGACTAAATTGAAGTTCCATGAGAATAGGGACTTGTTCAAAGTTATAATCCAAGCCTTGGTATTGGAACCAATGTTTGACCCTAAATCTTATAATCTTTTACTACTGTGCCACAACAGCCTTTGAATAAGCATTTAAAACCCTCTGGTGCTTACTTGACTAGGTACTAACACCTTCTGTCACACTGTTATCATGTGCTGATATCTGGTCATTGGGCTCTTCATTACTTGAAGGTGCTGCATTTGCATTGGTCAATTTTTCTCTCATTTACATTAAAATTCTTCTAGATCCAGGTTTATGCACAATGATAGTCTAACATTTTAAATATAATTTTTATTATAATCTGGAGCCCAGATAAATACCTGACAAAGCATTTAACCATATATCCATGGAAATACATGTCTTGTCCTTAAGAGCACTCTCCAGTCTACTCAAAAGCAACAAAAAACAGATCTCCAGGCCTTGACCTCTTCTTTCCTAAGGAAAGACCTCCCTTTGTGCTTTCTTTACACTCTGACTGTTCTCTGTCATGGTGTGACAGCACCTCACTAATGACTCTGAGTTTCTTAAAGCCAGTGCCTATGCCTTAATTTTTTTTTATCCCTAGCAACTAAGAATAACTGTCACTGCTGAGTAGGTACTTGATAAGTTCTCTTGTGTGAATGAATGAAGGTAATAGTTTTCATCACTCATTCATTCTCTGGCTCCTTGCATTTTCACTTCCCAGACACCTATCCCAAATAAAGATGTAACTAGTCAGAGAGAAGTAGTGATGATTAACACTGGGTAGGGGGGTAGTCTTTAAATGTGACACATGGGGCTGAGATATAGGTCTGCTGGTCCTTGGTAAAACAAACCAAATGTCTAACCTTGTCCTTTTTGTATCATTGACTGTCCATATACTTCAGCTCAGCTAATTAGTTTTGAAAGTTAGAACATTACTCTAACAAGGCCAGAGTTCTTGATTCAATCCTTAGCCTGGACAACCTTCACCACTGTTAGACTCCTAGCAGACTGAACTCTGCCCAGACAGCCCACTGCTCTACTGCCTTGGGAAAGAAGACAGGAGGATTACCTTAATGAAGAGCATAGTTTGCATCGCCTCTGATATCACTTGCTTTTAAGTGTCATTTTTCACATTCTACTTCCATTGCCTTTCTCAATGACACACACTACTCCCCATCTGAATTGTAGTGCACATCTTCCAAGAGTCAGAGACAGAGAGAGAGAGAGAGGGAGGCTAAAAAGAAAAGATGACTATTTTTCAATTCCAAGAGGAAACTGCTCATGAGGAAACCTTGATGGTTTTGAACTGGGTTCTGCCCAACTGTGCCAATTTGCCTCCTTAGAAAATGAGTTTCCTCACTTAGAAGCCAGCACTTCTAAGCATGTAAGCAGTAGCAATCCCCAGGTACCCGTGACTTAGATGTTCTTAACACAATCTCTGCTTATTCCCATTGCAATAGTTAGTAACCATATATCTCCAGTGAGGATAACTGAAAACTGCATTGGAACTGAAACAGTTTGGATAAACATTGGAGGACTGGAGTTTCTTGTTTCTTTCCTAGATGATATATATTTTTAATTCAGCACAAATTTTGCAAGAATAATACCACTGCCCAGAAATCAGTGCTCTAATTCACTCATGGGGATGCAACACCATTCATAAACAGATCGAAAGGTGTTAGTCCAATTTGAATTACTGCATTATATTCACTCCAGGGCCATCTGTATGTAGGCAGAAAGCAACATAAATTTTCTCCAAGGCAGACTTGTGCTGATCTGCAAGGGGAGCTCACTGCACAAAGAGACATCGATGGAGAGAGGGCAAAGGAGTAGAGATATGCAATGAGAGGACAAATCCCATTTTCCAAATGGAGTGTGGGAGGGAATCCCCTGAATGTTAACAAGTAAATCCCAAGTGTTCTGCTCAAGAGTGGTAGAATACAAATTTACATTTATGGATTCATGGGTTTATAGACTTGCTTTCATCTGTAGGTAGTGGGAAAGGGAGAAGAAAGAAGACCTCATATGTGCAAGTGAATGTCAAAGGAGAAGCACCTCCCAAGCTTCGACTGTCCTGGTCAAACAGTGTGATGTTTGACCTCCACCAGAGGTCTACAAAATGAGCTATTTCCCTAAATGCAGCCAGCCTTTCAATTAGTGTACTAATTAATAATATAGTTTTATTAATGAAAAGTTAATAAAGCTAATATTGTCTCCCTTATCCAATCTTAGGAACTCATCTACTCAGCTTCTAACCCTACCCTTGCATCTCACGGAATACTTCAAAAATAACAACATTCCACAAATAGGCCCAGTTTTAGTTCTATATATTTTATTTTATTGAGTAGTCTGATACTGGTTAAAAAAGGACTCTGAATTGCAAAATGAGTACTTTTTATATAAATGTATTATTTTGGGGATAGATCTTTATAAACTCAGTATTCAAGAGTTAGAAGAACTTGGCAGGTAACAAAATCAATTTATTATTGGTCCTCCATATATGTAATTGGCAACTGTTTACAGGAATAAAAATATTTTAACATATCATGAAGATAGGCATTAAATTTTAATTAGAGATTGTACTGTTCTAGAAAACTAATGTTAACAACTTGAAGCCTTATTTTCTTCATTTTTTAAAATGAAAAGTTAATAATTTTACCTTGACCAAGGAAAAATTGAATGAGAACTAAACAACCAAGATTACTTCTCTTAATATATGCAATGCTTTTGAAAGTTTGGATTTAGGAATTTAATTTAGGCACTAAAAATGAGATTTTCTTTGTTTCATATGAGTTTTATCTCTCATCCAATTGTACCTGGCTCCTCAATTGATGGGTTATGCTCCCTAGAATAACCCTACAGACCACTCTCTGTTCTGTCCTATTTCAATCCATTTGGAATTTTTACTCAGAGAAAATTAAGACTTGAATGGCAGGTCTTGAATCTATTCTTATTTGAAAATTCATTTTGGATTCTTAGTTTACATATCTTAAAAACTTTTTGTTTTTGCTATTTCTTCTTGTACATTTACAAGGTTTTTAGTCATTAAAGCTTATAGGTCAAACCAACAGTCACACTGGATCTGAATAATATCCACATCAACACACTGAGTAGTTGGTGTTAATACGTTGTTAATTTTCTTGATGGGAGTGCAGGAGTAGGGTCAGAAAATCTAACTGGTTATATTTGGGATCAAATTATAGTGTTGACTTTTCTGGACAAACAGGTGCAACCATGGCAAACAGGTGCTTTATAGATTCTCAGAAGTGGCCTCTGTAGCTTCATGGATGCCAATAAATCATTTTTCACTGGGCTATTTAATTCACATGCTTTGGTGATGTATGTTTGCTCTGAAATATTTCAGAGTGGCTTCTATTAAGGAAGAAGATAGGTAATCCAAAGCACAGCAAAAATGTTGTGTTACCAAATCCTCTCCCAGCCTCAACTCTTGCAGCCAGAGTACAGTCACTGTAATCTCAATTCCCTGGACTCCCTAAAGTGGTATAAGTATAGTATCTGAATGGATATGTTTTTACTAGCTGTGTAACTCAGGGAAAATTGCTTCCATTTCATGAGTTTTGTTACCTGTAAAATGGTTATGTCATGCTTGTACCACTGAATGCAGAAAGATATAAGGAAGATGCAATGTAATAAAATGTAAAATGGTGCATAAACTGGTACTTGGCTCAATTATGGCTTTAAAAATAGTCCCTTTAGAAGTCTAATTCTGGAGTTGGAGAGGTGGCTCAGAAGTTGGGGCACTTGCCTGGCATGTAGGAGGACCCAGGTTCAAATCCCAACACTACATACACAACAAAGTGTCAGGGAAACAAAGGCCAGATTAAATAAAATTAGTAAAATTGAATCCCTCTCGCTTCCTTCTATTTCTCTCCTTCCATCTACCTCTTTCTCTCTTGAAAAAAAGAAGAAGTAGGGAGAAGGAAGAAGGGAGAAGAAGAAGACGATGATGAAGAAAAGGAGAAGGAGGAGGAGGATGAGGAGGAAGAGGAAGAGGAAGAAGAAGAAGTCGTCCTCTAAGGCCTTTTAAATTATCCTTTTGTCCTCAAGAGAGAAGGTCTGGAAACTGGCTTGTTGGGAGCAGCAGCCAAACAAGTTAACCCTTTATGCAGGTACCTATCTTCTTTGTCTTTATTGAAAGCACAAGGTGAATGCTCCTATCTCCAAGCTTCAGGCAATCATTAGTTCAGAGGCTAATCTCCTATGTTAGTCAGGATGGACTAGGTTGTGCTGGAGTAACCAATGATCCCAACGTCTTGGTAACATAAAGAATAACTGAGTTTTTTATTTTTTTTAAAGAGAGAGAGAGGGAGGGAGGGAGAGAGAGAGAAAATCAATTTTATTTAGATTTTCTTTTTCTTTTTTTGCTATCTTTATGGTAATTCCCATTTTTAGCTCTTCATTTATTTATTTCTTTTTTTTTGGTTTTTCAGATTTTTAATTTTTTTTTAATTTCTTTTTTTATTTTTAGTTTTTCATGTGACTTTCATTGCTCCAACACTTCACTCCGTACGTGGTGCTGGGGTTTAAACTCATGTACTCACGTATGTCAGGCAAGCGCATAACTGCTGAGCCACCACTCCAGCCCCATAACTGAATTTCTTATTGACACAAAGTCTGAGCACCAAAACAGTCAGTTATTTTCCCTAGGCAGGGTGGTTTGGTATCCTGACTTCCTAGGATTGTCCCATTCATGTTTACTATTCTAGCACAATGAACAGCATCCCTTTCATTATGAAACTTGTCCTCATTTAGATAACAAATCTTGTCAATAAAATAACTCAAGTATTTTTCCTGCCCCCTCACCTCAGCATGAGGCCTTTATCATGGGAGAGAATGAAAAAGTGGTGAATGGTGTCAGATATTCTCTGTCTCATGTCATGGTTATCACTTTGACTTAAGAGTCTTTAGTCCAACTAACTGCTACAGTAACTGGTAACTTGAGTCCCCTGAATCACCAACAAGAAGAAAATCAGACACTAGTGTTCATATAATGCCTTCCATGTCTGCATGGTCAGTATTGAAGGCAGCTGAGAAACTACTACTTGGTGATAGGCGGCTCAGCCTTTTGACTTTACATGGTTACCTCCAGGTAGCTGAGAGCCAAAATTCAAGTTAGGCAAGGAAGTTCTGCTCTCGTGGGCCATTTTCCATTGTGTGTTACTTGCTCCCTCTGGATGAAACTCAGCCATCCCTGTTGAGGTTCTTCTCTTATCTCCTTGCTCAATATTGATTGTCACCCTTTCATTCATGCTAAATTGGTTGCCAATCTACACAATTAGTCTCTCTGAGCTCTCTGAATTGTCCACAGAAATGCTCCTTCTGATCAAGGAATTTTCAAATAAGCACTCTCAAAATCTGCTCTGCTATGAAGAATATACTGTCAAGACTTTCGTATGGCAATTGATAGACATGTTTTAGATGCAGTCTATTCCATAGTAAATATCTATAAACTGGCAGAAGCAGGCTGGACTTGCAAACAAACCTAACAATTTTCCAAATTTTATTAGCAAGGACAATGGTGGTTTCTAGATGGTACAAATAGAGCGATCCTTCTAGATGCTTCACTATGTTTTACCCAATATTCGTTGTTTAAAATATTTCAGTGCAAGATTTGCCACTAATTGGCATGCCTGATCCTTGGAAACTGGAATGTGGAAATGTGTCAAAATTTAACAGGTTAAAGTAAAAGCTAGGGAAAAGGAATTCAGATTAAAAATCTTCCTCTATTTTAGATGAAAAAAACAAAAAAGAGCCATCAAAGTAATATGCATTACATTGGAATGTCACAAAAGTGGGGTTTTTTTTGTTTATTTTATTTTTTATTTTTTGCCAATCATCACAATCATCTGATATTTGGATGGAGATTTTTTCTGCCAGCCTCTGTGAGAAAAATGAGATCTTCTTCCCTTCTTACCAATCCAAACACTATGCATCCTCAGACTCATGTATTCCTGGTAATTGTGCCCCACAGGAGTTTCTCCCTAGTCTACTGAACAGTATCTTCCTTGTGTCTCCTCTAGTAAATCATTGAGGGATTCTGTTAAAGAGTCCAGATTCCCAGGTCCTCCTGATGACTAATAAATCAGTTCCTGTGAGTGGAAGCCAGGAATCTGAATTTTCAATAAGCATACTCTCACACATTAACCTATGAGAATCTCTAGCTATTCTCATTTCCTCCTATACCACTTACTCATTTACCACCTGGCACTCTTCAATATTAAAAGTATAATTTCATGTATAGATCTCTTAGTTCCATAACTATTCTGTAGGTTCATCAGACTCTTGTGTATCACTTAGGTCTTTTTTATTATCACACAGCAGATTATCAATTTATCCCAAGTGGATGGAATTTCCCTAAGTTGTGGAGTTAAATATTAGTTTACCTCAGTTAAGCTATATTTGATGCTAAAAAACAGAGAAGACTCCATTGAGATGAAGGCAATTTTAATCCTACTTACAAATAACACTTTCTATAATACAAATAATTATTTCCTCTTTTGGTTGTTCACTTATTTATGCCATCACTTATTTAACCACATTGTGATTTGGCAATCATCTGTTGACTATTATGTGCTTTGGGTTACAACTACTAACATGAATAAAGAAAAGCTGCTAAGTTTAACATGCAAAAGGTTACCCCCACAGTGTCATTAGCACAGGAGGATGCCAGGAGGTGAAGATACCTGAAAGTTAGTGAAAAGTCCCTCTGGAGGGATTAGCACATGGCAAATTTTTGATAACTGAGTAGGATTTAGCTTGATGGAAAAGGGACTTTCAATCATAACTAGAGAACTTGTTTGCAAAGTTGAAATTGCTTATTATGGGTTTCCTTAATGAGAAATGTTCTTTAGGTGTGCACAAATTCATCTGAACATCTATTGAAAGGAAGAGCCCCCCAGTTTAGTTGAGAAATGTCTTGGCAACTTAATCAAATGAAAAAGTTTACAGATCATTGTTTAGTTAAACTACTTAAGGTTCTTCCCACTGAGGAGCACACATTTGAACTACTCCCACTGTTTCATGTGAGTATTTTAAAAGTATATCTCAGATAATGTCAACTGGGGCCTTAAGGTAATGCTCCCCAAAAGAGCATACATGCATAATCATAATTATGGTCCACAAACTTGTGTATTTATCACTGACAATTTGAGATGCTCAAATTTCCTCTAGTCTATGGAATATATTCTTCTTGACCTTGGATATCTATGAGAAAATGAAGAATAACCACATCAGACTGTTATTAAGAAATAACTGAGATGGGGCTGGAGCAGTGACTCAGCAGTTGCGTGCTTGCCGGGCATGTGCGAAGACCCAAGTTCAAACCCCAGTTCCATGTACACAGCAAAGTGTTGGAGCAATGAAAGCCACATGAAAAACTAAACAAAACTGATTCATTCTTTCTTTCTTCCCCTGCCCCACTATCCTTCTCTCTTAAAAAAAGGAAAGAAAGAAAGAACTGTGATAATAAAATTAGCATTAATAACTGCAGGATTCCCCAACTACAAGGTTGACATTAAATAAAAGTCAATTGTCTTCAAGTATTTTTTACCGTGGAACACCAGCTTTCATATAGCACTTTTACTGCACATTCCTACTCAATGAAATATATGTTGGAAATACAGTGACTTTAAGCCAATATCATGTCCATTTATTCTTAAAATTGTCAATGGCACAATAAAGAAAGCAGCAAGGATAGTCGGTTGGGAGAGCAGAAAAAAATCTATACACTAAAGCTAACTTTGAAAATAAAATTCTCTTTGATATTTAAAAGCAATAGGGAAAAAGTACAATTCTCAGATAAAAGTATAAAGGAAAAAATAAGGAAGAGGGCTGATAAATAGTAGGTTATTAAGCAACAGGATTTTAAAAATGGAAATGGTAAGTGATCATGTACTATGTTGAATATACTGCTAGAAATCATAACACCACACAAAGATATATACAACATTAACTATTTCTATCCCACAACTGTGCTATCTTGGGATTTACAGTCAGTCAGAAGTTCCTTTCCCCCTTTCTCTAGATGAACATGAAAAACTGTGCAGACCTCTGCTTGCCTTTCTCCCAAGGAATTTTTACTGTAATACTGGTAAAGACAATAATATCTATTCTACATGAAAATTTAACAATGGGGTTCTACTCCATTGATATTATGGCATTTGAAGGTAAACAGATGGCAACAGAAGGAATTATGCTGAGCAAAATTGGCCAAATCCAGAGACTCAAAGGTCAAATGTTTTCCCTCATTTGTGAAGGGTAGAGCAAAACTCAGGCTTGAGTGAAAGGTCAAGCTCATGTACTAGACTCACCAAAGTCAAAGAACACATAATCTACGAACCATAGTTATGTGTGATGGAGGGAAGTGGAGGAAGGGAGGGGAGAGGGAGAGATGTTAGGGAGTGATCTAGGGGTGGAATCAACAATGTAGCTTACTCTTTATTCCCCCAATAAGCCAGATAACACTTATGCAATCATTTAATTCTGGAAAATGCACAATAATATATCTATCTATTATACATATATAAATATATATACACACACATATATAAATGTATATATGGAAAGGGAGATTTATATCTGTTATAGGGGGAAATATAGAAGAGTAAAGAGACTGGGGTATGGGTGATGTGGAGGTGATTCTGGAATAGGATCAGAGGCATATCATATTGTTACTATATATGCATTTATGATTGCACAAAAACTCAACTTCTCAATAAAATTTCTTAAAAAAATTTGAGATGTTCTTCCTCCCTGAGATGCTTGACTACTAGCAAATGGCAGAGACAGGGTTGATATCAGGTCTGAGTGCTCCGAAGTCCAGGATTTTTCCTATGTGAAGAAAGAATCAGTCTCTATGATTTTATCTGAATGGCTCCTTAGTCCTCAGACTCCAATACAAAGCTGAGCTTTAGATAAGAAAGACATGTGTCTTGTAATGTGTGCAGAGTGCATTAGGATCCGAAACATATCATATTGTTGCTACATGTGCATTTATGATTATACAACAACTCAACTCCTCAGTAAAATTTAAAAAAAATATTAATCAATACATGTGACTTGCTTCCCATTGTTCTTGGCTGCCCCAAACGAAGGACTGTGCTGGAAGAAGATTTAACTGTAAAGTGCAAAGACTTTCCTCAGACTGTGAAGCAAAGGGAGAGGCACCATTCTTCACTAACTGGTCAGAACATGGGTCCCACAGGACTTAATTATCTATATCTTGTTAGGCTATAATAGGGGCTCAGAAATGATATTGCAGCTTTATAAAAACAAGAAATTGATTAGTTAAGTTGAGTAAATCAAACGTCAGTGTTCTTAGGGGTGAACATAGACAACAGCCATAGCCTGCAATAGGGAGCTGTCATTACTATGCAACAGCTAATAAGCACGGCCACTGCAGGCAGGAAGGACTTGACACAGAGGGGGAATTGGTATCCACAGTGACTGGCAGTGTTTTTGGTGGTGCTCATTTCTAGACTTTCAATTTGAACAGAATGCATGATTATCACTCTATGAAACACATTGCTATCCTTACTCTCACGCCAAATGCTCCAGGGGAACTCAGTATGTTCATGATCATCTAAGTGGCAATGTCATTTAGACACTGTACAGATATGTTGGTCCCTGGGCCCTCTCCTTCACGGCTACTGCTGCCTTCCACTTTAGTTCCATCCTTTCTGTCTCTTTTGGACTTTGCTCTCATCCTGCTTTCTTTCTTTCTTTCTTTTTTTCCAAGCTCTTAGTTCTGTCTCCACTGGCTCCTTTTTATCAGGTAATATGCAAATAAATATCAATCTAATCCTAATGCAGTCTTCCTTAGTCCCTGTTCTCCAATTTCAATGTATCTCTCTTTTCTCTATTCTCCCTACTGCTTTTTCTAAAGAATAGTTCAGGTGTTCCAATTTCACATTTTTTTCCACACCAAATGAACAACTCAAATCTGTCTTTCACTCTGATCACCATGCTCAGAGTAGTTTCTTATCACCCACAGACCTGAAATCACCATATTCAAAGATCTTTTCTTTACCTTTTGGTTAAGTATTTGCCTACACTGGCTGGCCCTCCCTCCCCAGTTTCATTACTTCCTTCTCCTGTCTTCCACCTTCTTTTCTGATGCCTCTCTGCTCCCTAAGGAGATCTCCCTTTTCCTTCATCCAATGAAAGCCACACTTTATACCCAAGACCTTTGTCTTCTGTTCTCCCTCTGTTCATTCTTTGCATCCAATCTCATTTACTACCTCCTCTGCTTCATCAGGTTTCTGATCCTAAATCTCCAAGCCCCCATCTAGCACTCCAGACGCCTCCTGGACATGCTCAACTCAAACCCTGCCCAAGCTTCGCACTCTGCTTATCTGCAGTCAGCAGTTACCACATCTTTCGTGGACTCTTCTCTGCCTTCCTTTGTCTTCTCTATTGGGCCTAGCACTGTCTGTGGGCCCTGGGCAGCTCTCCTGTCCTCTCTTAGGTGCTCTGTGGTGGCTCAGAAGCAGGAATCCTGAGTATTGGGTTTGCTCAGACTACATTGCCATCTTTCAGGTTCTCCTCTGCACCGTTCTGCCTGTCACCCGTCACAAGGTTGCTGTGACTCTGGTAGCAGATCCTGCAGTTTCTCTAACTTTGGTAACTTGGGAAACCTCCTAATTCAAAAACTGCATCCCAACCTGAACTTGACAGTCAGAGGTGGCCTCCTCATTTTGTTCTGTAACTGTTTCTTCTGTTTTACAGGCACCTATGTTCCTGAATTAAATCCCAATGTATTGGAAATATCTCTGTTTTCCTGACTGATGGCACCATACCCAGTCTCTCAGGATGAAAACCCTGAGCATCATTTCAAATGCTCCCTCTTTCCCACCAAAATCCCACATTTCCCAAGAATTGCCAATACCTCCGTTTCAAGTCTTCTTCTTTCCTTGACCATGGTTCACTCTCTTATTTCTTATCAGCAAAAGGTCTTCTAACTAGTTCTAAGTCATCAGTTACCTTACCATCCTCACATAATAGCAGCTCAGTTTTTAAATAATAATTATTATCATTTCAATAATTTAATTAAAAAAAACCTTACACGAACCCATCCTATTGCTCACAGTACAAGACTGAGCCATACAGCATTTAAAATGCAGTAGTTCCCTCTTATCTATAGCTTTGCTTTCCTTGGTCTAGTCACCTGCACATAGAAATATTAAAATGTAAAACTCATGCTGTCCTATCTAGAACGTCATTCATCCCTTTGCTCAGCTGTGTACACTACCCACCCAGTCATTATCTTCACCATCAGTCACAGCCTCACAGTGCTTATGTTCAAGTAATCCTTATTTTACTTAACACAGTTTGTTCTACTTTATTACTAACTACTGTTGTCAGTCTCTTCTTGTGCCTAATTTATAAAGTATACTTTACAATAGGCGTGTATGTATAGGAAAAGACATAGTATATATACATATATATCCCATGATATCCTAGATAAGGAGGTGCTACTCCGTATTTCCTTATTACTATGGCCTTATTTCCCCCTTTTACTTCTCATGTACCATATGAAGTCAACTATGGCTACCAGGAATTCATTTTTGCTATTTACCTCTTGCTCTCCTACCCCCAGATGGATTTCTCATTATTTTTTCACTTAAAATGTTACACTTCTTGTCCTTGACTGATTTCTCAAATTGTTGAGTCATTTCAGATATTACTGAAAATCCCCATATCTAAATGGATTCCTGCAGCATTCTAAATCTCACCTATATGGCTCATTGCCCTTTCAGTTTTTGCATCTTAACAGATGTATTGTCCCAGTCACACAACATAGGTGCCACCTTACTTTTAGTAGAGTTGTATTCGTTATGCTGCCTTCAATTCTTGGTTAAACAAGCTGTAAAATCCAGGAAAACGTTAGCCTGAGCTCATTTACCATGTATGTGATCCAAACTGGAGGAAACCTAACTTGATTTTTGTGTGCTATGGTCGTAGCACAATGTAAACCTTATGTATTCAATATGCAATCATGTATACCAGCAGAATGACCAAATCTCTTTGCCAAATGGTAGTTTTATGGAGACTTTTGCTTGAAATTACTGTTCATGAGATCATAAACTTTCTCATGCATAATTTTTCTACTTCAAGACTTTTTGATTTATAGGCAAGATCTAAAATCCTAAATGGATAAATATATACAGGTTGAGCATCCCTAATTGAAATACCTGAAATCCAAAATGCTATGAAAGCAAATGTTCCAAATATGGATTTGGGGACATTTCAAATTTCACATGTTTGAATTAGGGATGTCCAAATAGTAAAGTCTATGGAAATATTCCCAAATCAGAAAACCCTGAAGGTCCAAAACACTTTAGGTCCTGAGTATTTCAAATAAGAGTTACTCAACCTGCAGTAAATTGAATCTCAAAGGATGCTGTTATTTGATCAGTCTGACCTACAAAAATGAAAATTTAACTTAATAAACACATCAAAATAGATTTTTGTTGGATAGGAATTTTTACAGCAGTTTGTTTTATATATGAAATGAACCAATATGCTTAAAAGTAGATAAGCTTCACAGTGAAGAGCCTTAAAAATGACAGCACTACTAATGTCTAACATTTATTGAGCACTTACTATATGCCAACCATCATGATATGAATACTACATAGATTATCTCTTTTCTTGGTTTGCTGGTTGGCTCTTTGTGATGCTGTGGATTGAATCCAAGACCTTGCACAAGCTAGGCAAATGCTCTATCACTGAACTATACCTTCAAACCCTCTCTTTATAACAATTCAATTTTAATCACCATTTGATAAATGGAGAAACTGCTACTTGAGAAACTCAAGTAACTTGCCTAAGTTTACACAGCTATTTCAACTTAAGGAAAAAGTATTCAAGCATGGCCATGTTTGAACACATTAAAGATCAGAACTCCTTTGTCTCCAGAGGACTTTTAGATTCCACATTTCTTAGACCTTCCTGGTACTAATAGGAACAAAGATGAAGCAGCAGCACAACTCAAGGAATAGCTCAAACGCCATCTCTTCCACAAAGCCTTCCTTGATTATAGGGCTTTGCTATGTTTGTTGTACTACTTCACAGTCCTTTAAATTTCTTCTCCTTTGTGCAGCACTTAGCAGGTAGCTTTGTTCAGCTCTGTGTACATGTTGAAATTTTCCAGTTCCACTATAAAGCTCCACCAGGGCAGTGAGCTTGCTCAATGTGCTTCCTTTCCCAGGGCAAGGAGCAGATGAGTTGTTTCCATCCACCCATCCATCCATCATTACTGGGTTCTAACATTTCTGGATGCCAAGATCACCAAAGCCAAAGGCTCCAAAGGCCCAGTCCCTACTCATAAGGAACTTGCTACTGCTTAGCAAAGCGTGAATAAGTGTATCCACACCAACAATAGCACAACAGAAGTTGCATGAGAGAAAAAGCTGGAATGTGAAGGCAGAAAAGCGGGCCTCCTGTAAGTGGGGAAGAAATGTACTTTATAGACGTTTTCCAGACCAGAAATTGTTCAGGTGAAGCCTAGAAAGGTAAGTGAAGATTAGCCAACTGAAAACCTTGAGAAATGGATGTTTACCTGAGCAGTAGGAACACAAAAGGCATACAAGAGCCTGATGGTCTCAGTCTCTGTGAGTATCTGATGTTATGCAAAGACACAAGGGAGAAAAGAAATAGGAAGAGGAAAAAAAAGGAAAAGGGAAGGGAACAAAACTTTTCCTTGAATGTAGGAAAGTGCAGATGGAAATAAAGGCAGAAGGACTTCAGACCAACCAGAAAACCAAATACATTGAGGGCTACTGTCCAGTGGCCAGATCATTGTTGAAGACACCAAGGGTCAGGCCCTAGGTGTGTGAGAGGTAAGAAGTTACCATTGCACAAAGTCTGATCACTTATAGTAGATTTTTGAAAGTTGTAAATACAGTCACATGGGTAGGACTGTTGATGAAAACAACTCTCCTGCCTGTTTTGGTAACAGAAGCTCTTCAGCTGAACAGAAGGGGCCTTTCACTAAAATCTGATGGAAACAAATCTTTGGGTCTTCTGTAGTAAGAAAATGATTTAGCAGTCTCCAAAAGAGACTTAGCATGTTCCTCATCTAAATATCAAATAATACTGAAATACTGGTTTTTGGGAATCATTAATTAGAAAATATTACTACTACAGAATAAAATGTGATTTAACAGCTCTCCAAGATGAATCAGAATGAAAATTTAAAAAGGAGGTTTTTCAAGTATGGACATATTACTAATAACATTGCGTGTAAGGAAGGATTTTATTAGTTTTTTTAAAAATGTGTCTAAAAGTTTCAGGAAAGGATAACTGAGGATGACCAAGAGAATAGAGCTAATGGCCCCAACAGAGGTGATCAACCACATAGAGATGACATCTGCTTGCCTAACTAAGAAAATGTATTTTGACAGGAAACTAGAAGATATGGCGATGCAATATTTATGGTTTGCCACTCAAATGAAAACACCTTTTAATGTGTAATTGAAAGATATAACAAATTTATAGTGCCTTCTACATTTCAAAATTTGCATTGAATAATGGTAAAGGGCAAGGAAACTACCCCATTGTTAACTGATTGATATTCATTGTGAAACATGTTCAATATTTATAGCCTTTCTATACCAATCTTCTATTTTTATTTATATGATCATTTCCTGACAAACATAATACGAAGAGTGTGTGCAGAATTTTTATTAACAAAATGCAAAGACAATGCTGTCGCGCCTCTATAAAATCATCTGCTAATGTCTCCTGTCAAAACCTATTCATGTTATTTTTCTTTTCCCTTTTTATGTTTTCTGAAGGCAACCATTTCTCTTTAAATTAATCCTGGTCACCTCTGAGGCACTTATGCATTATTCTGCCATTTCAAAGTCTTTGGGAAACCCCTAGATATGCAGATTCCATTATGGAAACTCCTAAAACCAACACAGCACATGGGTTCAGAAGTATAATATACCTTACCCTTTCATTCCTAATGTAGAACCAGAGGGCTATGTTCAAATATAGTATTTCATTTTGCAATTAAGTTCAGGTGAATTATTCAAACTTCAAAATAAGAAATATGCCATGATTACCATTATTCAAACTACTGTAATTCATTTTTTGAATGGAAACATAGCTGAAGGTACCTGATTAGTAATGAACAAAGAAAGGTATTCTTGCCTGCAGATTCTAAAGAAAAATGTTTTCTAACATTTTAAATCTTCCTCATTTAAAGAGACTATAGACTAACTCAACTGACAAATCCTAATTCGTGCCCCAGAACTTTTTGTAAGGCAAGTTCTTTCCATTTCAATTGCTCTCCCTTTCTCTGTAATCCCCTCCCCACACATACTTAAAAGAGCTACAACAGAAGGAATCTTCCAAGACTGAAGTGGAGGCCCTAGGGTGTAGCTCTATCTTTAAGACTGTGCTTAACAATAGTAACAGTTCTGTTAGATTTCTTCTGTACCACTTAAATTTCCTATTTCTATGTTGAGTGTCCTGATCCCTTACTTCAGCTTAGAGGAGATATTATATGACATTGAACTTAATTGATTTAAAGGATTAAAATCACCTAGAACTATATATAGTAAGCAATCTTGTGGTTTAAGTGCTCAACAAATGTCTTCATCACTTACTCTGGGGTCCAGAAAAATTAGCAAGAAGGCTTGAAATACAGGCCCCCTAACGCTCTATTCTAGTTTGCTTTTGGTGGGCATCCAGAGAGAAGAAAGCACAAATCTTTGGCTACCTGGTCAGCATTATACAGCCACAAAGTGGACCTATAAGGTGTCACCTTCTGTAAAATGTGCCTGCCATAAAAAGATACTCAATAAATGTTACATTCCAGCTGATCATCACTGAAGCATTGCCTTAGACACTGGGTCAACCAAAAAAGATATCAGGTGAGCCCGTCTTCATTCACCTAAAGGCAGAACGTCTTCTAAGAAACACAGCATGGGGAACATTCAGGGTCAAACTACAGAGTTTGGACCTTGTCCTGTGGAGAGCTGAGGGACAATTAGAATTGTAGAAAAGAAAAATACCTAAGAAAAGGAGTGCTTGTGGAAGCTGAGTCCTATGGTGGTTGGATGGAGACAAGGGGACATTTTACCTAGCTGGTGGGTGGGCTGGACAATAACTTAGGTGGGAAATGAGACAGAAGAAATAAAGAAATGCACATAACAGACATTTTCAGTAGTCAATAGGACTCACAGGGAACTGCATGAATGAGTGAAGGTGAAGGAGAAGGAGGGGACTCACATCAGCTAAGAGGCTTCTTAGTCACATCCAAAAGGAACTGTAAGAAGAGATGCTGGCTGGGATCTAAAATAGTGTTGTTTTTGTTTACAATTTTATTTTATCATCCTAAAAGCATTTTGTACTTTAAGGACTAATAACCTTGAAGAATAGAAATTGTTCACAATAAACACCATGTGACACACTACACTCAGTGAAACACAAGGTGCAGACTGCATAGAAAGTGGCTGTGGGGATTCTGCACAGATAGGTCAGGGACCTCCTTACAGGAGAAGGCAAAATCACAGGGCGTCACTAAAGATGGAAGTAGCTACCAAACCAGCAAGGAGAGGATGACCAGTCCAAGGACAGGGAGAAGCATGTATAATGATGCAAGGGTGGAAAAGGGTGGAGGCTATAGAGAACAGGGTATCAGAAAACCACCCCAACTGCACCCAGGAGAGAGAAGTCAACAATTCACTATCTAAAGTAATGACAGAAATGTCAAAATCCCCATCCACCTTGAAGCACACACTAAACCTCCATTTAGCAGACTTTGTAAGAAGTCCTAGTGAAATGGACAATTTGACCAGCTCCTATCATTTATGTTAGAGAAAACAAATTGGTTAGCCATGACTGAAGCAAATAGTTTCAATATATGAAGTGTCTTAACATTTCAGAAAGCACTGCCCTTAAAGGAAGAACAGGTGATTGCATGCATAGATTTTATTGGAGAGAAACATGGACCTTTCAATACCTAGAAAGCTGTGCTCTCCAGAAGACAGTGAATCTGGGGATGTACAAGAGAAATTTGGATGCAGTAGACCTGGAGGCAAGGGAGACCCAGAAGTAAACAAACCGTTCCCCAAAATGGGAAGTGGAAAGGGAAGACATTCTTTTGTCTATTCCAGATATTTTTCTTGGGATGAATATATGTTAGAAGATTTATACCACAAGTGTTGATGAAAAAAACTTCCAATACATGCTTATGAATGATGTAAATGTAGGCATATATATGCCTATACACATATATGCATAAATATATGCAGATGAAGCTCACAGGGAAAATTCTAGTCATTATTTAAGGGAAAAGACAATGTTACAAATACCACTGAGACCCCCAATGATCCTTTACTCCTGATATCTTTGTAAATATGATTCATATTCCTTGTAAACAGACGCTAGGCCTAGTGCCTTTCTTCTAACCAAAAAAACTCAGAAAATTTGATGGGAGATCACTTCTATGATTACATTAGTAAAGTGTGTGACCTCCTTCTTACTAGCAAACTCTCTGTATTGTCTATTCTTCTAATTGATGTTGATGAAATAAACTGTGTTGTTGGTGAGGTCCAGGTAACATGGAACTGAGAGCTGCCACTGGCCCACATCCAGCAAGGAAGTGAATCCTATCAGTAGCAATGGAACTTGGAAGCCAGTCATTCCTCAGTGGAGCCTCAGGGTGAGACCCATACCTTCACTAAAGCCTGTGAGAAGTACTGAAGCAAAAGGAGCAGCTAAATCCAGATAAGATGTAATGCTTTACAATCTAATACTTTTTTAGAGTTATAATGGGAAGGGGAAGGGAGGGATAAGGGAGGGTAATGGGGGGGCACTC